>PVKA01001361.1:12790-149219 GCA_004027165.1 Ctenomys sociabilis | reverse complement strand
TCAATCAAAATTATTTTAAGGTTTCTGATTCCTAGATCAAATCATATAACAAGTAAATACAAATCTTTTAATTAGGTATGGTATGAATAGAATAAAAAATAGGTACACAGACATTTTAAAGTAGGTTCTAAATGCAAAATTATTTATAGGAATATCATTAAATCAAAAAGTAGAATTTTAATTATATTATTCCAATGTAATTAAACCTTAAAATTTGGGGGACCAAAAGCAAGCTAATAAAAACCACACTGCAGTATGAACTTTGATTTTTCTTAAACTGGGAAACGCACTCTGGAGCTTTCATTTGCCAGACTAGTGCTTAGGCTACTGAGCTACATCCTGGTTGCAGTATGTTCTTTGAAAGAAAAATTAGGAAAATACTTTCTACATGTGAAGCAGTAAATTATACATATACATATATATACATACATATAGTTCATTAGACATCAGAATGTATTCTATATATATATATATATATATATATATATATATATATATATATATATACATATATATACATACAGTTCATTAGACATCAGAATGTACTCTAGTGATGAAATCCCACTTAGAAATGCAAAAGAGGCCAGGGCTAGGGGTGTAGCTCAGCATCACAGTGCCTGCCTGGCAAAGGGGAGGTCCTAAATTTGGTTCCCAGTATCAAAAAATCAGAAAAGTAGATGAAGAAGATCAACTGAGTTTTCCCTGGGCCTGCAATGCCGTCCCTGTCCATGGGGTACACTGAGAAGACAAACCGAGGCTGGGCATGGAGGTGTGTGCTTCTAATTCCAGCACTAAGGAGGCTGTAAACAGGAGAATCACTGAGTCCACTCTAATAGTGAGACCCTGGACTCCCTGTAAAACGTACCCTAAAATACAGGAAAAAAAAATAGAAAGAAATGCAAAAGAAATTCATAGGATTATACATTACTAAAAGTTATACAAGTATACATATTAAAAAGGAATTCATCTCAATATACCTAAGAGACTTTTTAATTTAACTAATAGAAAAAAAGAGTGACAATGTCTAGTTTAATTCAAATTAAGAAAAAGAAACTTGCTTTAAAATGTTGGCAAAAGACTGAAGCATTAAAACACCTGGGAACAATTTGTTTATATGCATAAAACTGTTCAATTGATCTACACAGCCATTATGCTAATTCCAATATTCTATAGAAATATAAAAGTGATAAATTCATAGATGCTTATTTGACATCTACTGTTTAAAAGCAACAGTTAAAACTTATAGAAGATTAGAGAAGAATGACCTAGGTCCATCTGTGACAAATCGGAATGTAGTACTTTGTAGAACACAACATGAAATGAACTGTGTGGAGATCCATTATAGGGGCTGGGGAGATGGCTCAGTGGAATAAGCACTTCCCTGGCAAGCACAAGGGCCTGAGCTCAATCCCTAGTTCCTCAAAAAATAAAAAATAAATAATAAAAAGATTCATTATACATCAGAGTTTTCCAGTATAGTATTTATTATCATTAATTTCTTATATTTTAAGTAAGGATCCACAAGGTGTTCAGGGTCTCACTACTAGATTGGACTCAGTGATTCACCTATTTACAGCCTCCCAAGAGCTGAGATTACAGGTGTGTGCCACCTTGCCCAGTCTCAATTGCCCTCTCAGCACACTCTTGGAGTACAGCCTGCACAGTAGGCCCAGGAATTGAACTTCTGGCCCCTGTGCCTGCTTGCAGGCCCTTTCATTTGCTGAGCTTTTCGGCTGGCCCTTCAAGTACAGTAGGGCTGTTACTTGTTCTTAATGCATTTATGGAGATAGAGTCCATATACTACTTAGTAAAATATTTCAGCTTTGAAGTGGTTCATATATTAAAAATGTTCCGCATAAGTGTTGTGATGTGCATTCAAACCATAGTGTACAGATTGTCCACAGATGGCATGAACTTGTGTCGACCAGCTCATCCTCCACTGTACCTGAGCCTCAGGGTCACAAACATCTCAGGATGTTTTTATTCCCAGTCCAAACCCATGCCAAGTGGTGGCAAGTTTATGAATCACAATGAATAACTGTAATAATCAGCCTCCCACTGCTGGGGTATAATATTTGACAGAGACAACATAAAGGAGAAAAGGTTTCCTTTGGCTCAAGATTCAGTCCATAGTTAGCTGGCTTTGGGGAACCAACATGACGACTAATAGACATGACACAGACAGCAGCTTGGCCGGCGGTGTCATGGAACAAACCAGAAGAAGCCAGAGAGAGGAGAAGGAGCTGGAGATGAGAATGGACACTTTCCCCTCCTCCCCAGAGCACGTTCAGCTCTGGAATCATCAGTACAGCCACCCTTGAGTAGTTCATCATGCTGGTGTCTCATCCATTTGCTTCCTGAAATGCCCACCTTGGAATGCATGATTTTGGAAGGACGTATTGGACCTAAACTATAACCATAGACAAGTCATTTTCTTAATTCTTTTTCTTTTATTTCTCCCTGTGTATTTTTAATTCTGTCAGCTTTTACATGGCAAACATATTTATAAATATGTCTGAGCATTTTACCCTCATATGCACCTGGGAGAGTAATTTAGTCATAAGAGGTTTGTACAGAGCAGCTCTTCCCACCATGCTGTGACCACACCTAGTAACCTAAATCCCCCTTACCCCATCCTCAGTTTATAGATACAGTCAAGAAGACTATGTTCAGCTAAATCTTTCTTTGTTTGAATTAGGAGCCTGGAACATATCGAACTCTTCAAAAGAAATGGAGAATTTAACAAGAAACAGTGACATGATGAAAAAACTCAAGGACTTTGGGATTTGCTAGACATTTGTTCAATCTCAGCTTTGCCAGGTCTTCACTGTGACACAACTATATACACAAATAAATTACTGTTTTGGTTTTTGCAATAACTCACAAACAAGACAATTATGTTGAATTCACAGGCTTGGAAAAGTAATGTAACACATATACAGTACACAGCCTAGCATCTTCTAAGTGACAGGAATTCAATATATTCAATGTGTAGCTATCCATACCCTCTTCTTGGCATTGAGCAAGAACATTTTTAAGGTGAAATATCCCAGGGTTAGTGGTGAACATGGAAGAAAAAGACTAGGCAAAATCCTGATCTGCCACAGTGGAGTAATCCAGACCTTGGTAAAGAGAAAGTACATGTGGCAGAAGGAATATAGCAGATTATTGAGTCAGATGGGTAGAGTTGAGGTGTGATAAACAGCTTGGTTCTTGCACTCTGCAGTCTCATTAAGTTCATTTCAAAAAAAAACCTGCCTTAAAATCCATGATAAAGGCCACACAAAACAATACAGTTTTGCTTTTGAAACAACAGCAGTTCACAATATGAGCTCCTTAATCTGTTCTTAGAGGCTTTGTCATCAGGCACCTAAGTCAGCATAATTTCAATCCCCCCTAGGTTAACACAGATATCTAGCAGAGGGAATACAGCAAGTTTCTAAGTCAGTTAAGTCAATCAATAGTCTATCAAAAGCTGAGCTGGCAGGAAAGAGTCGATAGATTAAGAGTTTATAGAACCAGAGGGAAGATAATGTGGGCTGTCACATAGCATGGATCTCATTTACAGGATCTCATTATATAGATCAAATATATGACCAAATTTGTAGTGATTTTCTTGTTTTCAGTCTCCCAATCACTGGAATTAGAGGTATGTGTCACCATGTCCAGTCTCAGTGGCCATCTCCGTGCCCTCCGGGGGCAGGGCTAGCACAAGATGGTTTGGGATTGAACGCTGCAGTTGCGCTCTGCCTGAACAGGTGCGTTAGTCCACTGAGCTATCCGGCCATCCCTTATAAACTCTATTCTTAACAGAGAAATTTGTTCTACAGACGACAACAAAGGCATAGGACTTGTGTAAGACACACTTGCTTGTTGTATGTCTCTTGGTTTCTCAAAGCACCTTCTTTTGGTACACCAAAATGAGGTCAGTTAGTTATCCTAGGGTTCAGGGTAGAGCAATACTGATAGGTTTTATACTCTTGGTTGAGAGAAAGTATTGCCACTGACTTAACAATAGAGATAGCTAGAGGGGCTGCTACAGAATCCAGACCTCACAAACCCGCACCCCAATGCCCACCCAACATGCACTCTTTGTTCCTTCGAATCCAGGACAGCCTGTCCTAAGGGTCGGCTGATTGTGCATGGCCTTAATATCACAGTTGGGGTTTGGTACTGTCAGCATGGCTGGAGCCATCAGTATCTCAATAAGGGACTTGGCAGAAATTGAAGGAAGTGATGATGGGTCTCCAATATGTCCTTTTCCTTAGAACACCAAAAATTGTCTCTGGCAAAGCCTGTAATGTAACTGTGAATTCAAGGGTGGGTATTTTCACAGGTGGGAGATGTGATACTGTCAGACTGGTGATACAATAAGTGGGAGAAAGCCATCATAATTTGCTCCAGCATAATGACCCCATATTTTAAAGTACAGCCCAACTGCAAGTTGCTTATTATTTTCAATTCAGTGGCTTGTATCATTGTGAGTTGGAAAATAGAATATCTTCCCCAAAAATCATGCTACAGGCAGTTTTTGCAGTCTGGATTCAGGCTGGTTCTGTTATCTGCTGGAGTCCTTAAGGAGCACAGAGGTCTTAGTGGGCTTTTGGAGAGTGATGTGAATGTTGTTGATGTCTCCTGCAAGAATCTGTGCCCCGACTTAGAGAACAGATGGTGACAGGAGTATTGGAAAGTGGCTCACAAACAGGTGGTTGACAGTGTTTACAAAGTTATCTAAGCACAAAGCCAGCCACCCTGGACCACTAGATTGTCTGTGGCAGATTTGTTAGAAAGTATAATGAAGAATGTTAGGAGGGTGCATCCAATGGCTGTCATGACTAATTGACTCTGGAATAAAGGATGGCATCTTCCTTTGTGTTCCTTTTCTCTTGGGACAAAACGGATCTCAGATGTTGTGAAGGTAACTGACTCCTGAAGAAAAGGTCCATTTGAAGAACAATGTACATATTCCACAGGGAGATCCAAAAAGTGATGCAATTTCAAAGTCTTCTAGGGTCACACTACTTCACTTTATTGTGTACAAGAGAGTTGAGTTAGAAGTTGTTCATGTTGTCCTTTGTATCTGATGTTGAAGCAGTAGTATGAAGACAGCCTGGAAGGAAGTTCAGTTTCCCAATGTTAGAAATAAAATTGGCTAACCAACTCCCACAGCTTTATCTTTAACTTGTGTAGTCCTTACACAATTGCTACCAAGTAGCCCAACCTTCTCTGAGATACCATGGCCAGTGTCCGCAGGCTCTAGTTGCCTTTGGAACAGATGTATACTTGTCTGTTTTGCAACTTCACCAACAAAACCTCATCAGGCCTACCTACGCAATCTGCTACCTTCTGGAATTTGTGCATAAATCCAATATTGTGTGCCTTGAGTGAGACTGTGGTGAAGGATTTCATTATTTGGGTTTTATGTGTATCACCAGTGCACATTGCCACGTAATATAAAATGAAAATATTTACCTGGAAACAGTGCAATTAGCTGTCGCACCTCCTGTTCCAGCAAAACAAACCTTAAATAAGAAAATAAATACAGTGTTGTATGTCCTATTCATATCCAGTTTCCAACTGACAATTTTTATTGGGCAGTTTTCCCCAAAATTCTGAGGAAACCAAGAATATCTTTCAACTCTTAGACTACTCACTTGTACTATAAGTCAGTCAACCCCAGACCTTGAAAAGAGCCAATTCAACGTCCCTTCACTATGCAAAACCTCCAGTGGTCTTTTGCGCTTCAGAATTTGTGTATCAAAAGCTATTATGGTAAACTAAAAATATATATCATATAATATGCACACTATATGTACATACTTGTTTTTTTATGCAAGTTTTCTGCTCTGCCTCTTTGCATAAAATATTCATTTTATGTGCTTATTTATGTGTTGTCCTAGGATTTGAACTCTGGCTTACAGTTGCCAGGCAGGTGCTTGAGCTACTTGGCTATATTCCTGCCCTAAGAATTCATTTTAGTTGGTGCAATTCATGTTTCTTAAGATTTAGTGTTTGGAAGGTACCACTTATGAACATGAACATAATTGCTTGAGGGTCCCATTTTATAATAATGCACCTTCTGAGTTAAATTTAACAGAGGAAGCACCTATATATGTTCCTCAGTGTTTGAAAATGGATGACACTTCCTGAGCAAGGGCATCTTTGGCTTTTCAGGAACCCAGCTTTACTAGCTAACTCGCCTGCTATTTCCTTTCCCAGTACCTCTCCGGTCTCTTACTGAAACTTGAAATCTTAGTTTTGGCATAGTCTGTTCTATTTCTATATCCTCAAGCATCTATGGACCTATCTAGTCATTCTTTAGGCTATTGCATCTGCCAGAGAGCCCTTCTGGAAAACATGGGTCTCACCTCTCACATTCTTCAAGCCCATGTCTTTAATTAAGGTCTTCATAAACATTTACCTAAAACTGCAAATCATTTTCCTTTAAATTTTCTTTTCTGACCTGAGTATAGTTATGCTTTGTAGATCATGTTGTATCATTCTCCAGAATTTTGTTCCTTTCCTTGCTTATTGCCCCAGTGAACATAGGTTATACGAGGCATTGCACAAGGATGTGTCTCCGGGCTCACAGGTATATTCGACAGTGGCAATCCACTATTTTGTTGGATGAAAATGAACAAGCCATCAACAACCCTGTCTCAGAAATATCACAGATATGTGTAGGCTCTGTGTCAGTTTAAGCTTGATTATGTCAACTTGATTGAGTAGAGAGCCTCAGAGGTACTTTGCAAAGCACTCTTATGGTGTATCTAGGTACGTCATAGAGAAATAACTATGGACACTAACTCTGGTTCTTTGCCTCCTCCTCTCTGGAGCTGTTCCCTGTTGTCCTTGCTGACCCCTAGAAACTGAATCATTTCTTGGCCATATCCTTGTGCCATGCTATTTCTGCCTTGGAACCCACCAAGAATCCTCTGAAAATTGACCTCCCTTCCTTGAAGTTGCAGCTAATGGGTGTTGTGTCACACCATTGGAAAAATTGACTAATATAGGAAAGTGGTACGAAGAGTGGGGTTTGGAGTGGGATTACAGCAGACATTTTATTCAGCAGTCTTTGAAACAGATTTGTGGAAGGAGATTGAAAAAGTTTAGAAGTGTAGGCCTGAGAAGCCTTACTGTGCTGTAAGCAAAACCTGATGAGTAATTCTGCTCAGAGATCAGAAGATCAGCACATAGAAATGACCAGAAATAGTAGAGGCCACTCTTAGGCCATTTCAATGGAAAGCAAGTGCTCCATTTGCAATGGGATCAGATAGCATGTGTGTTAGACTCTTACAAAATGTGCACATGCATACATATATCCATACATACACACTTACAAACATACGTACATGAACATCTTTTTTTCATCCATGTATTGAGACTTTGGAGGAGATTGAGATTAATAGTAGTGGACTAAATATATACAAAAATATAAATGTATAGCCTAAAACTACTATCCAAATTAAACTCCTCCTCCTTTAAGTTGTGGCTGCTGGCTACTATAATCCCAGGGACAGGAAAGATAACTAATGGGAATCCTAACAGGAGATGAAATAGTTTCCTTGAGCTTTTACAAAATCCTAAGTACTTGAAATTTCCCACTTTGAAAGGTGTTTTAAAATATGACATCAGATTAAATGCTAAAATATAAAAGTTAGTACGTCTTGTAGAGGAGATTTTTTTGAAATGGAAGCTAGTTATGAAGCACAAAAGGATAGTGCTATTACAATTTTATTTAAAAGACAGGAAAAATGGATAGAAGAATAGCATCCCAGCATGCTGCACCCTGAAGATCTAATGAAGGAATGAAATGGCATTCTCCCCTGTTGGAGGTACTAGCCATTGATAATTTCCAGGGGTGTTGAGAAGGAGAACACCACCCACGCAAATGCTCACCCTGTGTGCTGTCCCCAGCATGGTAATTAAGTTTCCATGTTTTAGAACTTGGCAGTGAAATCTCTATAAAAACAAAAGTGAGCCACTCCAAGCTCCCTGAAGCTGGAGCCTCTATAAGTTATGTTCTTGTCCTTAGGCCAGATCAGAGTGGCAATGAAAATATTTGGAGCCAGTCCTGGCACACAACTTCTGACATCTAGGTAAAATTCGCTAGAAAAAGAGTCGTTTTAGGTTAACCTGAATCTGAAGGCTCATTATATTAGCGACCAAAGAATTTGTTTCTGCGGACCCACATTTGGTCTTCAAGCCAAATGTAGATGGGACTGTGGTCCTAGACTTGGAGAGGAAGGAAATACTGCAGGGAGACAGAGGCCTTATTCTGGCTTTACCAAACTGCCTATTATAATGGTCAAATTTTGCTGTTCTAAATAGCTGAAATATATGTATATAATAAAAACATATTTACTATATGTCATACTATGATTGGACACATTAGATATATGTGATTATATGATTATGGAATCATAATGCAAGATATATATAAAATAAGCTCATTCAGTACTCTTCAGTTTTTCTAGCAAAGAATTTTAATTCACTATACCTTAAGAACAGGAGGGTGTCAGTGCATTTGTGTCATGTGTTATCCTGTGCACGCCTGTGTAGTTTTGTTCTTCCAAACAGGGAACAGGTTGAACAAAGGAAAGGCCAGCAGAGTCAGTAGTGGCTGAATCTTCCTGACACCTCAGAGTATTAAATGTCCTTAGGCTTGCCATGAGATGTCACAACTACAGGCTTTGAACATTTGATTACATTTACAAGTTGCAGTTTCAGGATGAAATTGTTCCTTGTGTCTATAGTAATGGGAAGTTTCCACAGTTGATGTTGTCTGGAGCAATTGGAATGTTGGCCTTGGGAAGGCATTAAAACATTTCTTTAAGCATCATCAGATTGGTTGTAAGATAGTGATAGGCCTATCACTATCTCTATCTGGATTTTTTTTTTTCTGTCAGCTTTCTGGTGATGTGAAGAGCTACCAAAACTCTCCTAATAAATTTCTTGTTCACTAAAATCAGTTATTCATGCATTTTGCTATTTGCAAGCAAATATTCAGATAAGTTACACCTGGATAAAATGATTTTGTCACTGATATGAAAAAATACATACAAAATCCAGATGTTTATTTTCTTTTTCTCTTTCTCAAATTTTCATGTTCTAATTAGTTGTCAGATTTTAAATTATAGCATTACATTTTTGTAATTTCTTTATTCATCTTCGTTTCTTTTTCTATCACGTCTTTCCCATTGCTACACTATTTATTGAGATTCCATTTTTTATTAGATAAAGTATTTCTTTTATGAAGGGTAATTGGTGCATATTCTGAGTTTTTGCATTTCAGAAAAGTTCTTCATGTTTTCTTTGCCTCTAAGTGATAGTTTGACTTACCCATTTGCTTCTTTGTTTGTTTATTATTTGAAACGTTTCCCCATTTTACCCAGGTTGGCCTACCTCTCCCTAGTTCTAGTTATTCTCTTGGGAGGTGGGGTTACAGGAACCCACATAAAGCCAATAATTCAAGTGAATCTTGAAGTTATGGACATTTTAATCTCAAATCTCTGTCATACATTCATTAGCCATAAAATTTCTTTGTGGGCAGTAAAAAAATTGTCTGCCCCAACTTTTTACTTCTATTAATTGGTCATCATCCTCTTGCATGTATGTTTATTTTCTTTTTCTCTTGCACAAATTTTTGTATTCTGATTAGTTGTGAAACATTAACTTAGACCATTACATGCTTTATTTTTTCTTTATTCATCCTAATTTCTTTTTTTTATCATATCTTTCTCTTACCTTCCTATTTATTTTTAAAATTTAGAAAGAGTGTTTCTAGTTTGTGTGTATAAGTTTTCCAAAGAATTTTCTATGACTTCCTAATAAGAACAGCCACAGGCATTTTTTGACAGAAGATTTGTTTTTTCCTCTTCAGTTTCATGTAAGTGATGGTTCAGTATTGAGCAACAAGATGATGTTGGACATTACTTTGTATTTCAGTCTCAAACATTGAGCTCAGAGAAAGAGAGAAAGGAAATGTGAGAGAATATTTACCTTACCTGTATTTTGTCAAATTTCCAGTCTTACAGCCTGGAGAAATCTGTAGGCTGCAAAACAGGAAACATCCAAAGAATTAAGCTGTCTTGTGGTGTCAGAAAGATCTATTTTCACTATGCTTTGAGCTACTTAAAGTTATTTGGGGGAGACCACCTATTCTTTAATTGGCTTCTCCTTAGGAGGAAGTACAGCCACCTCTGCAGTCACTTACAAGTATCTATGGAGGCCTAAGTGAGCAGGCAAGGGCCAGAAAGCTTGGGGACTAAGAACTCAGAAACTGAAATAGACAATATAGAACTTTAAATTGAACTTAGACAAAAGAAAACAGATAAGTAGATTATATCATTAACAGAAAAGAGAGCACTTTGTTTGCTTTCACCCATAGGCAAATATTTCAATCCTATCATTTCATGTTTTGTTTTGTTTTTTATAGATATAGGGGTGAATTTTCAAGTAGATACAAAATGGGACAGTAATTCATATAATTCTAACTCTAGTTAATTGTGTTTTATTTTATAAAGAAAAAGAAAATACTTGATTATTTCAATTCTTTCTTAGTAGCTGTTTCACTCTCTTCCTTCTCCCTTGTCCTCTTTCCCCTTTCCTCCCATCCCTTCCTCTTCTCTCTTTCTTTTCCTGTCTCTCCCCTTTCTCCTCCTTCTCTCTCTCTCTTCCTTCCTTCCTCCCTCTCTCTCTCCTTCCTCCTTCTTCTTCTCTCTTCCTCTTCCTCTTTCCTCTCTCTCCATTCCTCTGTCTCTCTTTCTCCTCCTCCTTCTACTTTCTCTCTCTCTCTCTCTCTCTCTCTCTCTCTCTCTCTCTCTCTCTCTCAATTTTCAGCTATAGTTATTGTTGGAAAGTTGCAGAATAACAATAATTGTATGGGGGCTATGAAAGGCAAGGCTTTACAAATCAATCCTTGGATCCAGAGGCATAAAAGATACAGCCTTAGCCACATGTAAATGTGAGATATGTGGTGTAACCTTTCAATGTGTAGACTGATGATAAACTGAAGCAATAGTAGTCATTAGTTTTATTTTTGGAAACATCAGACAAGGGCTGGCAAGATAGCTTAGCAGACAAAATATCTAGCTTGGCAAGTTAGAGACCAGGGTTCAATCCTTGGTCCTGCATGCTGCTCCAGCCCCCTGCCCAGGGCACGCTGAGTTGGCAACAGAGTCCAGGCATAGTAGCACAAGCCTATAATCCCAGTGATGGAGAGGATGAAAACAGGACGATCACTATGAATCTGAGCTGCATACCAAAAGCACAAATGAAAAGAAATAAAGCACTTTGGATCTTGAGGTCATTCATGCATAAGAGACAAGAGGAGAGAGCCAACATATCAACTGAGATTCCTTGTAATTGAGCAGTTTGAGAAAACTATATTAGGATAAATGCTCTGAATAAAAAAAAAGGAGTTTTATATTGTGAAATATTGATCTCAATAATCAGAAAGCACCTGAAAAAATAACAACTTCAATGAAAGGAGATGGGAAGAGAGCTAGAGAGGATAGCGACCCCGCCCTGATTTTTGGAGGCCTTCTTAATAGACTGCATTGGTCTGGAGACTGTAGTGGGTGTTGGTAGAGGGATGAACTTCTGGCCACAGAGATAGCACTAATCCCTCACTTGCTGGTCCCACTTCTCATTGCCTCACTAGCTTCCTGGTGACCCAAATGGATCCTAGCATTGAATGCCAGAAAACAGGCCAAGTGGCAGACCATGAGGCCAAAAGCACAACTAATGAGACCCTCACAATGCCAACCTCCCTAAATCATGCATTTGGTTTTATTGCAGGGCAGATGAATTTTTCTGGTATTGCAAAGATAAGAGTGTGGTCTGCAGAAGAATCATTTAAGTGGATCTCTTCTAGAGTTGAAGTAAAATGAGTTAATATGACCCTGTGGGGTTTTAGGACCTAGCTGATAAGTACCAAGACTCCTAGCTGGACACCTTGGTGCACAATGGTAATCTCTGTGCTCTTGAGACTGAGGCAGGAGGATGGCTCAACGTTTGAGTCCAGAGTTCAAGGCCATACTGAGCTACATAGTAAGGACCTTCTGACCACACACACACACACACACACACACACACACACACACACACACACACACACACACAGGCTTCTGCTTCCTTCATCTGCTTAATGGGGACCGCAAAGGAGCTCTGGGTCTCTGTGTGAGATATAAGGAGCTTCTAATTTTCTTTTGAGAAAAGGATATTTTCAGAATCTGTAGTCAAGAAGAGATTTTTTTTTTTTGTGGTCTTACATGAAGATTGATTCATAAACTGACTCTATATGATGACTTTAATGGTGGGCTATGCTTGTAATCCCAGCACTCAGGAGGCTGAAGCAGGAGGAGTGTTTCAAGCTCAAGACCAGCCTGGACTACACAGCAAGAGCCTGTTTCAGAGAGACAGAGAGAGAGAGAGAGAGAGAGAGAGAGAGAGAGAGAGAGAGAGAGAGAATTAAGGGTCTTTCTCTATCACTTTAAGTATGAATTAATTAGAATATCAGAAACCACAACACTTTTAGAAATTACCATGCCTTCAACTTTCACTAAATGCTCCTGTTCTTAGTCTCTGATTTATAATCTTTCATTAATTCCCCTGCTTTCATGCTAAAAGAGCATATTGGTGTGGATTATTGTTTTTCCATAGTCCTTGTGATCTTTTTACATTTGTAAATTAATCAAAAAATCACTTCAATAAATACATGATTAATATGCTTTCACTAATATTATACTGAAAAAAAAAACAATAGAGAAAGTAAAAAAGAAAAATCTGCTCTCACTTCAGTTACTCAATTGCTAATTTTAAGTTATAATTCCAAGGCTGATTTATTATATTAACTAAAGTCAAATGTTTTAAGCATTAGAACCTCAGGAAACCAGAAAAGCTTACTTCACAAAATGATTATCAGGAGTGTCATTAATTTCAACATCTGTATCTCAAAATAGATAGAACTAAAATGACTGATCACTCACAGAGACACTTACCCTCTTCCTGGAATGCTGAGGACTCCGGCTCCCTGCTCCGAAGGTCCGTAGTGAAGGGATCTTTGCCTGGAAGGCAGACTCCTGAGGTCATTCTTCGTCTGCCCGACATCATTATTCCACTCATGACAGGGATCAAGACACCAAGTGCAGGCTCTCTGGATGCAGCGACCCTGTCACGCAGCACTCCAGAATCAAAGTTTAGGTGCACTACACTTCAGGTTTTCATTTGAGTGTGCAGCATTTATTTCACTTTGTGATAGAACATTACTAAACTGTTTTTTGCCTGGTTCATTCTGCATCGCTTTCCCAGATTGATTTTTGTTCTTGCTTCTCTTTTGGCATCAGGTTGGCAGATCTGTTTTTAAAATTAATTTTATTGAGAAAACATAGCAACAAGACAGTTTCAAAACTGATTAGTAGGAGAGTTTCATTAATTAACACATTGCATATTGTTGTCTTGATAGTGGTGATTCAGAGTACAAGATGCAGACATGATATCCTGCCCAAATAGTATTAGTACAAATCTTTCTTCTCATTGAATTAAGAGAAATAAGCTGTATATGTAGCCTAATTATTTTGTATATGCTGACACAAAATAGTTCTTCATTTATATCCCCTTTTTTGTTTAGTTTTGTCATAGATGGGTATTCCATTGCCATTTAAATATTGTAGGTGCATGAATTCAGCAAAATAATCCAGTATACTCCAGTAGTCCATAATAGTAATAGATTATCCACAGGACTGACAATGTCAGAAGTTTTTGACTTGAGCCTTTTACAGCTCAGCATATTAATATGGCTTTATGTGTCATACCTTGAGTTTTATACTTTTCTGCCAGACGGTTAAGACCAAGATAAGCACAAGATGGGTAAGGCAATGATCCTGAGAATCTTCAGCAAGTTTTTTGAAACTAGCAGTTAACTGGTAGGATTATCTTCCAGCTCTTGACAATATTTAAAGGTGACTTAGCCAAGTTCTGTCCCTATTGCCTGTCTTTGCCTCTTGTACGGATACTTACTACTGGTCAGAACACTTGCTTACAGGTCTTCTGAATCAGTATCATATTTTAACTTCTTAAAAACAGGCTCACCAAGAGTTCTTTCAAAATGAACTTAAACTAAAAGCTCTCCACAGGAGCTATCCTCTACATGAGCAATTAGCAAGGGAGACCCAAAGTAACGGAATCCAGGGTGCAACTTTCAGTTATGGAACTTCCACGTAACCTAAATGAAGTTGATGTTTTGCGTATCCCTAAGACAAACAAACCACAGGTGTTTAAATATGAACTTAAATTAGTTTTGTTTCTATTAAAATAGATGCTGGGGAGATAGCTCAACCATCTAAGTGGCAAGGATCCAGGTTCGACCTCTGGCACCACATGCTGGGCCAGCCCCAGGTGGTGCCAAGCATCAAGTCTGAGTGTGGTGGCTGGTGCCTATAATCCCCTCGGGGGGACACTGAAAAAACAGGAGGATCATGAGTCCGAGCTGAGTGATAAGACCCTATGTCAGATAAATAAATAAATATTAAAAAATAAAATAATAAAATAATAGATGTAAGGCCAGGGAGATAGCTCAGTGGAATAAGTGCTTACTTGGCAAACACAAGGTTCTGAGTCTGATCCCTGGTACTGCAAAAATAGATAGATGATAGATAGATGGAGAGATAGATAGATAGATAGATAGATAGATAGATAGATAGATAGATAGACAGACAGACAGACAGATAGATAGATGTTTTGGAAGTATTACATCACCATTATATACGTGGGCATTTGAGAATTGGTAGCTCTTTCTTCATGCTTCTCTTCAGTGAACAGACTTAAAGTATTTAATTTTTTTTCTAAAAATTAAATGCAAAACTTCTTCCACTCAGAAACATTGAGCCATTGGCTCAGATGAAGCACATTTTAGTCTTCTTTTGGCATTTCCATGCCAACTGCAATGTTTGAGAGAAGCCAAGACCTTTTGTTATCGTTTGCTTCCCCTCCCTATCCTGGAGCATTTCCAGAAGTTTACAAGAGGGTGATACAGGGCCACGTCTCCAGTAGGCATCAGACCTGAGCACCAACAGCCTTGGGTTTCATCATTACTTATTGAAATCCTTGATAATGAAGCAAAAGCCGCTGGTCAGGAACATAGCAAACCCAGGTCCTAATGTTGTAAACTTGAGTCCAGGCAGCAAGCAGGATTTCACCAAGCACCAAACTCTCCAGTCTTCTCCTTCCAGTCTTCTAAGTACACACATCTCTTTAGGTTTAGAAGGTGAATTAATCATTTGATAAACCAGTGTCACACTGTTTTGGCACTTTATGAGGATTTGCTCTTCCCTCCAATCCTTTCTCCTGAGATATAAAGTGTAATTGTAACTCTGGTTATGTGGATAGACACTCCAACTTGTATTTGCCAAGTTAAAAATTAAGTATTTCTATATCAATGAGCTAGTAATTCATGAAAAACTGGAACAGAATTTGGTATTATTTCCTTATTGTTTTTCTTCTCATAAACTCAATAAATGATTCAAATATATTAAAATATTCTCCAAAACTTAGAGAAAAGGAAGGGCTACAAGGACAGCCAACATTTTGGCTCTAGACTTTAAGGTTTATGAAGACTCTGGACATAGGAGAACCTGTACTGTAACATCCTGTAACTCAGTTGTGTCCCAAATTTTCTGATCCAGGAGATTATGGGGCCACAGAAAAATGTGATTGATGATATAAAGTGTGTCTCAGGAGAGTCACCAGGAGAGAAAACATTCTCTCAGGCTTTCACAGAGAGCAAATTGGTCAAGCAATGGCTGTGACTCATCCACATGGCTGACACTGACAATGGATCTACAAACTGTGGTACAGGATTTCAGGGTAAATCCTGAGAGGATTTGACTGACCTTATCACATACAAAAGTTATATTCCTTGTTATATAGGTCTTGCTTTATCTTGATCTTAACCATCCAGAAGAAAAGTATAAAAATGAGGTATAAAAAATAAAGCCATATTAATAGGCTGAGCTATAAAAGGCTCAAGTCAACAACTTCTGACATTGCCAGCCATGCAGATAACCCACTACTATTATGGACTATTGGACTATCTTGTAATATTTTGCTGAATTCATGCACTACAATATTTAAATGACAATGGAATATCCTTCTCTGACAAAACTAAGCAAAAAAAGAGGATAAAAATGAATGACCATTTTGTATCTACATATTTAAAATAGTTAGGATAGATATACAGCTACATTCTCTTAATTCAATGAATAAAAAGATTTGTTCTAATAGTGTTTGGGGACAAGATGTCATATTTGCATCTTGTACAATGCATAACCACTAAGACAACATTATGAAATGTGTTTATTATTACAACTGGCCTAATAATCAGTTTTGAAACTGATTAATATTATTAAAAATATTCTATGCAATAAGCTTTCTATGAAGCTTTACTTTCCAGCTAATTTTGCTCCTGAGTAGTCAACTTAATTTTACAATTTAGCCTGACATGGTGGTATATACCTGCAATCTCAGAACTCAGGGAGGCTGAGGAAAGATGACTTTAAATTCAAGCCTAGCCTAGACAACACAGTGATTCAGCAAAATCTTGTTTCAAAATAATATAGAAAGGTCTGGAAATTCAACTCAGTGCAAATGTGCTGAGTTGAATCTCCAGTTCCAAACATAAGCCAGCTGTTCTGTAAGTTAGACTGGAAATGTAGCTCAGTGGTAGAGGGCATACTTGGCAGGCATGAGGCCTTGGATGCCATGTCTAGCAATACAAAGAAGGTTAACAGGTTGCTTCTGCAAATATTATATTTCAGTAACTTTCTAACTACTGTACAAGACACAGCAAGGCAACCACTGCTTTGCTTACAATTCAGAAAAGTAATATTCTTTTTTGTTCTTTTCTTCTGTACCAGGCATCAAACTCAGGACCTTGTGCTTGCTAGGCAGGTGCTTATAGAACTATCTCCTCAAGCCCCAGAAAAGTAATATTCTCAGGGCAAGTAGAAATGGAACCACGGAGCAACCCCGGGTGTGTATCCCCTGTATCTGGCAGAGCATGCACACATAGCACTGCTCCCCACTGAACTCAAAATGATGAAATCATAGTCTCCAAATTTCTCAGAAGAAACGCTGGCAAAGAAAAGAATTCCAGGAAATGAATGGATGTCAGAAAAACCTAGACCTGGTCCCAGAAACAGCAAGAGAAAAGGAAATCGTCCAGTGCAGTGCAGTTTCATCCAGGCTGCACTTTCGCTTTGCCATTGTTTAATGTTTTTAGTCACAGCCTTTCATCTTGCACAGGGATCAAATAAGCTGGGTGGTAAAAGAACAGATGGGAATGAGAGAACAGTACACAGAGTAGAGGGGGAGCATCCGGGAACCAGGCTGATGAGGTTTGCTGCTTCCAGTTCACCATGGGGCTCCAGGGAAAATGTTGTTTGCCTCACACAAAGGGAAAAGAAAAATAGACTCTTCCTTTTATCAGCCCTGGGCAGTGGGGATATACATAAGAAATTCAAACCCTGACACCCAAAGACCCCAATCAGTTTCAAAGCCATATATTTTTCTTCCCCATCCCAAGATAACAGATAGCATGGATGCTGAGGATTATAAATACCTGCCTCCAGAAGCACAAAATTCATACCTACCTCTGGAAGAGCAGATTAAAAGGGGAGTTTGAGCTAACACACACAAGCACCATATCTTGTTTTGTCCCCTAGAGATATGTGATCTCATCTGTGTATTACTGAAAGTACTACTGTACACTGCGCTGTAGCTCATTCCCACTTTCTACCTGAAGACTCAGCTAATTTTCATTATTGTGGAGAGCGCAAATACCTCTAATGATTTTGCATGTCAGAAGTGGGGTAGACTTTTTTTTAAAATTAATTTTATTGAGAAACAAATAACAATGAGACAGTTTCAAGGCAGCTCAGTGGGATAGTTATAATAATCAATACATTGCATATTGTTGTCTTCGTAGTAGTTATTCAGAGTACAAGATGCAGACATATCTTGTCTAACACTTTCAGCATGAATCTTTCTTCTCATTGAACTAAGAGAAAGTAGCTGTATATCTATCTTATTTGTATATACAGATGTATGTATATGTATATATATTTTTTTCACTACAAATTGAACCTTCATTTATATCTCCCTTTTTTGTTTAGTTTTGTTAGAGATGGGTGTTCATTGCCATTCAGATGTTGTAGATTTGTGAATTCAGCAAGATGATCCAAAGTAGTCCAATAGCCCATAATAGTAGTGGGTTATTCACAGAACTGGCAATGCCAGAAGTTGTTGAGATAGAGTTTTTAAAGAAACTAGACTATTCCATTAGCTGAAATGCCATTGCCTCCACCCTTGCTGCCACATTCTTAAAAGTTGTTCTTTTAGGTAGCAGTTGTATGAACCGAGGTACATTTCCCTGATGACTTTTTGTTAATGAATTAATTGTCCACCTTGGCATACACACTCAGCACAATTTGCAGAAATAAGGAGGGACTCTGAATTTTTGTTTTTGCCTATAAAGGACTGTTTTATATCAAAAGCATATAAGACATGAAATGGTAAGTCATAATCACCCCTGATTATTAAGGTACAAATTCTGTGCAGAATGTAAGATTCACAGTGCAATATCTCTTGTGTATTCTTCTAATATCACATGGTCTATAGAAACCTCATAAAAAACACTGACAGATATGACAGGGATAAATAATTTAGAATGGGAAGAATGCTTGACTGGAAACTAATTCTTTGAGTGTCAATAAAACTATAGTAATGGTGAAATGGAATGTGTACCATCATGCTTGGCTTCCATGTGTAAATGTGGAAGTCATGGTAATATATATTTAAAAACTGAGAAAAAAAATGCTGGATTGAGTTCAAGTAGTGATTTCTTAAAAGTTTCCATCCAACTAAAATATCTGAGTGTCCAAAACAATAAGACTGTTCAGTTCTTCTTATCCCTGATGCTATCACCATCATAGTGATTAGATTGGGTAAAGCTTTAAAATTGGAATTTACCAGTCAGATTTCTCCTGCAAGATTTTTCTCAGCAAATGTGATAAAATCCCCGAACAATGCCTTTACTCCTCATTCTGATCCTGGAACTCCACTGACTTCAGTAGACATCTGTGATATGAAATGAAAATATATAAAAAAGAATAAGTATGAAAGAGCTTTACATTTTATGTTTACAGTAGCTTATAGATGTATATATAGGGCTCTTTGCAAATTGGTCTACTCAAATGAAAGGTGTGCTTTTACTCACACAAATGGCAGTTTTCAAGATGAATTAGGTATGATTAAGCAAAGAAATTTGCAGTAGCTGCATATACCTCTACTTTCCTTATTTTCTTTCCAGAGTACCATATCTAACTCTGGATACATTTATTTTTCTCATGAGCTTGCTTCCAAATATTTGATTTAAAGTCATCCATGGCTTTCACCTACTGACACAGTAAAACAGTTATGCTGACAAAAATATAATTCAGCATGATGCTAGAATATAGGTGAGTCATTGACCTTTTATTTTAGAGTAGAAATATGCCATCCTGAAAAAGAACATCAAAGAGTAGATAATTTATTATCAATAAGATTATAGAGAAATGCATCTTTTAGAGACAAATTATAAACTGCTCAAATAAAAGAATAATGGAAGGAGTAGATGCAGAATTATTTTCCTAATTCGGTGCTAGAAATTGAATACAGGATCTACTACACAATTCACCACCAAACTTTACCCATGCCATCAATGCCTATTTAATGACATCTCATAATAAGAACATGCTCATCTATTTTAAGAGCTGATGGGATTTCTCTGTAATCTTTTATTTTTTTACTTTAAATGTTATTTTATCTATTTGGTACCAGGAATTGAACTCAGGACCTTGCACTTGCCAGGCAGGCACTTGTTTTACTGAGCTAAATCCCCAGCTTCTTTATAATCCTAATTATACTTTTGCATGAATGTACATTCCTTCCTCGGTAGCTGCATGATTTTGAAATTTGCTCAAACTTTCTGACTCTCAGTACCTTTAAGAATAAAAATAGAGATGGCATTTTGCCCCCAAGGGTTATTCTAATGGTTCAGCAAGTGATACATGACAACTGTGTGCCTTAACTAACTATACTGAGTTATATTTCCAGTCCTAAACATGTAGGACATTTCTGTGATAAGTAAGTTGAAAATGTTGATGTACTTTCTGGAAACAATTTCAGTATCAGTTTTTCTCCATATGAATGTGTTCAGGAAAAAGAAAATCTACCTTTCCCTAAATAAAATAACCAGATAATTGCCTACATTTTCCATTAGCGAAATGTATTTGTAGAAAGTAAAAGCGAGCATCCGTAAACCAGGGTAGGATTGAACAGAAATGTTGGTAGCTAACCTGTTTCACATGTGGTGACCACAATTGCATTTCATACCAGAGCTTGTTTGCTTTCTTTACCTGCCCCAAATGGATTCCACGGTAGCTGGGAACCAGCAAAATTATTGCCAGTTACAACTGGAGGAAAAATATATTGAGTTTAACTTCATTATACTACAGCACTTGTATCAACAGGGCCTGGCACAAAATGGGAAAGTTGCCGACATTCGTCAAATGATGTTACTGTTTAGGATATATGGTGGGGCCCACTGCTGCTCCTAACCTCAGTTCTTCTATTGATCTAGCTTCTGTGGTCTCTGGCTCAGTGGGCTGTCAAACTGGAGCATGAGACCCCAGCAGGTGTGAACCATGAATTCCAGGATCTTGCACACCTTGCTTGGCACATGCCAGCCTCAAAAGTGAGGGATGGAAAAAGAACAGTGAAATTGGGTGATCGAGGCAGACTGATGAGATTCAAGGTAACGCTGGTGAGCCAAATTGAACTCTGATTCTAGTTCAGAGTCTCATTTCATTAAAGAACTCTTTTTCCTTAAGCCTTGACTGAGGAGTGTATAGTGGCAAAGCCCCAAGTTTGATATTGAGCTTGATGAGAGCAAGTGGCCCAGCTGCAATATGACCGACAGGTCATAGCAGAGAATCTTTCACTGTGACAGACAGCAAGCTGCTCTGTGCTCCGATGAATGTGCAGTAAAATTGCTAGCCAGGGTCCATTGGAGGTCTGCAGCAAACCTCTGCCAGTTGTGTCACCCTGAAAACTCTCAAAATTTTCCCAATATTCCCCTTGGGGTAAATGCACTTTCACTGAGACTCAGGGCTATGTGGACCCGAATCTCCTTCCATGCATTCAGGATCTTAAGTATCTAGAAGAGCTCTACTCTCTCAGTTCTCCACACTAATGATTCTGTGCAGCTCTGGGCTATGTTACTGTGTGTGAGAGAGAGAGGTCTAATAAAACTAGGGTAACCCTTTGATTCAGGAATCCTTGCAAGTTACTTCTAAAATCCACTGGATAGGCACATATAACATTTAGAGATTTGCCTTTTCTCAATTTAATCTTGCACTGGGAAAAATTTTAAGCTTCACATTCTCAGCGCATTATCTGACTGGTGAGAAGAATGAAACATACTGAAAATAATTTGAGAGCATCTAGCCCTGAAATTTGGGTGTTGATTGTATATGAAGCAGGGCTTTCAAAGAGGTGAGAAATTACTTGAGTAATTGGCAATCAAGAGCACAGGGAAAGAATTCTATTCAAGAAAAATAGCATGATCTTATTTGCCTTGATAAGAGGAGGGTGACTAAACAGAAAAAGCAAATGTCAGGGAACAGTGAGAAATCACTTTGGGAATAGCTTTGTGAATCCCAAGAAACTGAGCACACAAGTTCACCAAAACACCTCCCCAGAACTTGGTTCTCTTGATCTTAATATTGAAAATCTTGCAAAATACTTCATCCAGGACACTAACTTCTTGAATGGAAACTCAGCCATACTTCATATTTCCAGACTTCATTTGTGAGGAGTTGCATCAGAACCAGTCACCATACTCAAAGATCTGGTGTGAGTTCTGCCATGGAAGAGAAACCTATACCCAGTGTCCTCGGGCTTACTGGATGGTTTCCATGAGCAGCCCCCTGTTGAAGGCTAACAACATCTGATAGGTGAAATAAACATTGTTTACAGCCTGTTTGTTGCAACAAGCTGCCTGTATGCTGAGAAGAGTCTATGTTATGAGATCATACAAACTCAACTCTTCATAATGATTACTGACAACACTGAATTGCAACACCACCACCCCACTCTGAGAATGGTAACTTCCCAAGGAATTCCACATAAGAAACTATAAAACAGAGCATTAAAACTGGGCTAAAATATACCTCGAGGAGTGGGAAGGGTCACGTAGTGAGGCAGGCTAATTTGTTTTTATTTGTGAGTTTTATTCCATAAGGTGATGTTTGGCTTCTCCTTCAAACAGGCACTGTCGAAGAGACACGGCCCATGAAATCAGCGTGGACCTTCCCAGAGGAGATGTTTTTCAGAGTTTCAGAAATTCATGAACACCTCCTCAGATTTTTCCCAAGCCTGTTGTTATTAAAACTGGCTTAAAGACTGATGAAAGCTCCCAGGCCAGTAGGCCCCGAGAGCTGCAATTTGCCAGCAGGGAAGATACAGCACCGATACCCTCCAGTGCAAAGATAACCCCCTTTCTCCCAGGCGTTTCCTCCAGCTGTGTCAGGCTTTGGACTATGAACCTCAGCCTTGATTTTTCTACATTCTGGGGGGAAGAGAAAGTTATTCCAACTCCATGACATTTTTCATGCAGGACTCTTATTTCTATAAAAAGACGACTGTTTGCCAGTGACCCAGAAGGTGTCTAATGAGAAGCTGGGAAATTTCTCATAGAGAAATAAACAAATTTAAACTTGTGAGGGTTGATGCAACTCTTAATGTGTAACACAGTGTTTGCAATGAGACGAAGCAGTTTGTCCTCATCTTAAATGTTGGCATTTTAGCCGCAACAGACTAAAACAATCCAAAGGGTCTGTTTACATTTCTTTAGAAAAAGATGAATGAAAAAGAAAAGAAAATGATGGATGAATTTAATTTTGCTTTTGCAAAACCAGCTTCTTATAAATTGATTTTACTTCAGGAGCTCCTAAAATGGTTTTAGAGCCTGCAAGTTAAGAAATACATTAATTTTTATGTCCTTTTCTCTTCTCCAAATAGGAAAATATATATATCAGTGTCATTCTGTGATTTGTAGAGTGCCATCTTAGTATTTGCTTTAAAACATGTCTTTAATTGTTTTAGATTAAGTAATTTGTGTCTAATAAGCTGTGCACCCAGCAGCGGATCTGCCATTGCTTTACTCTTCTTGTGATACATTAGGTTTCAAAATTTCCGACCACCTTGAGGCTAATATTATTTCTACTAATTGCTTTGATGCTTCTTAATTACTAATAATGGATCATATACACAAAAGATGTGATTTGACTTGGAATTGAAAAGTTGCCAAGGTGGTAACATCCCATAATATATTGGTGGCTGCATGTGCTCTTCCTATGTCTTGCTCATTCTGTCAGCCTAAACATTCAAAGTAGTCAGCTTTTGTTAGTGGCTTATTTTTTCATGTATTTAGTTCAGGTTCTGCAGGGTCTCACCATACAAATCTTTCTCACAGTGATCCTCCTGCTTTCAGCCTCCCTTGAGCTGGGATAGCAGGCCACGCTCAGCCTCAATTGCTGTCTCAGTGCGCCCTGGAGGTGAGACCAGCATGGCACACTGGAGATGGCTTCTTTATTATGGTCTTTCATGTCTTCATGAAATAAGGGCCATGCACACTAACTCATGTTGGACCCTTGGGACAATCTTTGTAAAACCTTGTTGGTTTTGTAATGAGTGCAAAAGTGTGAAAAATGTGCAGTCTGAAGAGAAAGAGAAGGTTGAGCTAATAGAGAAAACGTTTTGTGTGTGAGAAATATGTACTTTAAGAGAAATTACTCCTTGAAACTAATTTCTAAAAGTACACCAGCTTACTTCTAAACATTTTTCACATAAATCTGTTTTACTTTCATCTATTTCTGTGCTTCAGAAATTACTGGATACATTTCATCATATATTTAGCTGTGTAGTGGAATTTGCACTCCTTTAAAAAGGCTGTGTCTTCTAGAAACAATAATGAAGATGCCTAATTTAAATAAGAAGAGTTAAATCTGTTCTCTCAATAATAGGATGAGATCAGCTTGAATGATTAGATTTCAGATGAAAGAAAAAAAAAAAAAACAGTTCCTGAAGTGAACCAGATAGCTCAGCAGCTTGAAGAGCCTTCTTAGGCAGGCATAGGGACTGGGGTTCAATCCTGTGGGTGTTGTGCCAGCCCCAAACCGTGAGTACACTGAGATGGCTACTGAGACTGGGTGTGGTGTCATTCGCCTGTAATCCCAAGACTCAGGAGGCTGAAAAAAGGATCACTACAAGTCTGATCTGTGTAGTGAGACCCTATAGACCTTGTACTAAATACATAAAATAAATAAATAAATATTCCTAAAATCTAATGACACTGGTCCTGGGAGTAGGTCTTAACTATAGGGATACTTACAGTAAATGTTTCATATGTTTGCATATCATATTAATTTTGGTATTGACTAGAACAACTGGTCAATTTCAAGTCCCTTAGAACTGTTCTTATAAAATGTAATTTATGAGATTTTTAAATATTTTTTCTGTAACACATCCAACTAGGAAAACAATTCAATTAAAAAGAGATGGGCTACCGCTTAACTTTGCCTTGATTTCACTAAAATATATGTCAGTTCCATTTACCATGAACTTTTTTTAACATTGTGGAAATCATACGTCCTTTAGCAAAACTAAAATGTCAGTTAGAATGAATGTCAACGATACTGATATCTAGAGAATTTTATTCATTTTAAAATTATTCCTGCACTTAAACACATTAAACAGATCATTTCCTCAAAGGAAACTGAATTTAACTCCAAAAATTTATTTCCAGGAATTCTTTTTATCAAAATCCATGCTACAGTCTTTATTACTATTGTTTTTATTCATCAGAAATGCTATTAAGTAAGATAGTGGAAAAGTATTGGTTTTTATACTCATTCTTTATTTTTATTATTATTTTTTATTTTTTCTTGTTTTTTTATTTTTTTATTTTATTGAACTACAAATGTCAATCAGACAGTTTCAAGACACCTTAACAATACAGATTCGATAAATTAATGCATTGCAAACTGTTTTCATAATGTTTTGGTATTCGGTGCATACATGATATTATATTTACAGATATTGTTTTAGCAGATATCTCTTATCAGTGAATTAAGAGTATAGCTGCTTACTTATCTTACTTTTTATACCTGAATTATATCAAAAATTCAATAATTATTTTCCTAGTGGATGACCATAGTACTAGAAGCCGACATAATATCCTGTCCAACCACCATTAGTGCAGATCTTGCCTCTCATAGAATTATGTAGAAGCACAGCGTTATCTATCCCAACTGTACTGTAGTCATTTCATTTACTAGATTCATTCAAAATTATTTCTTGAACACCAGTCACATAGCATGTATTATTGGAATTCAGTAAAAATCAGTTGTCATGTTATCTTTTTGCCCTGTGGAAGTTGTAATATAGGAGGACCTTCAAGTATATATTACCTGTTATTCAACATTTAAAGCTCCACATAGTAGTGTTAGTGAATGTGTTCAAGTATCATGGTTTGTGTCTAGTAGTCCCCCGCAAAGCGTCAAGCAGTCATGGAGTAGACTTCCAGAGCTTGTGATTAATTCATGATCCAAGACGGGGATTACAGGTCTGAGGGCTGCTGGAATTATGGGTCTGAGTGCTACACCCAGCCTGGTCTAGATAGCCTAAATGTAACATAAGAGAGACAGACTTGCTCTCTGCAGCCATTGTTGCTGCTACTCCTCCCTCTTGCTCTTGCTCTTTGCCCTGCCATGAAAAGTTGCTCTCTGCCAGGAGCCACTCTGCCTTGGAGCCAGCTCACTATGGATAGAGACCTTTGGTAACTGTGAGTTAAATAAGCCTTTCTTTCCTTCATTTTGAGTGTTGGCTGTTTGTGCCAGCAATAAGAGAAGAGTACTTAAGACATCAATTTATTCATATTTTTTCTAACATATAAGGGATGGGTAGTTATTGTGTATCAAAAGAAATTTGTAATATTTGTTTTGTTAGTACTGTATAGTGATGGACCAACTGTGTCAACTAGAGAAGTTAAAAGCTTAATCAAGTTTTAGAGAGCAATTTCTCAAAACGATAAATAATAACCTAAAAAAGCATGACTTAAGTGATGAATGTGTGATTCAAACAAAATGTATATCAAAATGAAGAAGATATAAACCTGGAGAAATTCAAGAAATGTCCTTTGAAAAGCTGGTTCTTAAGGTGGACCTTGGAGTCATTTAGCATGTGGCAAAAAAGAAAAAGTTAGAACACTGTGGTTAGGAGACATCATTGTCACAAAACCAAAATGTAAAATAGATATTACATCAATGGTGAAAAAAAAGTTAACAGGCAAAGCTAAGAACAAGGCTTCTGGGAAAAAGGCTTAAAGGAAGATAAGTATGGCATAGATATAAGTACCAGAATTAATATATCTTGTATTGGCAACAAAGACTCTTTGACAGGCAGGATGTCGCCTCCAGAAACTCTAATATGATTCTCTAAGAAACACTTCAGCAAATCTGTGTTAGTAGTATGCCAACAAAAATTACTGGGAGAGAAAGAAAATGACCATGAGCCTGAAACAAAATTGGCTATAGAACTTCAATATGGCACAAATAGAAACAACTGTATAGCTCCTTCATTTAAAGTGAAATTCTCAAAGAAATACAAGAGTATAAAAAAAATCAAAAAACCAAAAAGTTGGAAGACTCTTGAGATGATTTACAACTACATGCCTCAATTAGGCACTATGAAGGAAAAATAAAAAAGAACTACATGCAAGTTAGGTAACCTTATTGATTTGAGATTTAGATAAACCTGTGCAACAGTTTTGTACCTTTTTTCTGTTGAGTCATTTCTTTAATTCATGCATAAAAATATTTAATCAGCATATAAAATCCTACTCTAATTATGAAAGGAATTTGTAAACTAAAGGTTTTAAGAGTTTCCAAGTCTGTATTTTATAGAATATATATTTGAACAAATATATTTTAGGGTTTTTGAGTTAAAGGTGAAATTGGACAGTAAGAACATACCTTGAGCTCAGGACTTATTAATACAATAGCATAAATTCACCTCAAAGTCATCATGATTCCCTGGGGGCCAGTAGAAATAGGGAATATCTTAGATTTTCAACCTGGAATAATTTCCTGTTCTTAGGTCATAGTATGTGAAAGGGAACAGGATAAATCCCATTTGTAAAAACACTAAAATATATTTGTTCAAGTATATATTCTGTAAAATTTGAACAGGATAAACTCATTTGCATCTGAATATGACAAAATAAACCCATGCTTCTCAAAATATGAGATCCAAAGCTTGAGTGACACCTTATAGAACCTCTGCTTTTCCCAGGGCGGAAGACACCATGACAGGAAAGCGAGGGGAGAAAAATCTGGAAATGGAGCAATCTTGGAATGAGGAGGAACAGCTTCACGCGCACAACTGAAATGGGAGGGAGGGGGTGTCAGCATCCTGGTGGTCTGGATGAGCTCAATGGGTCTGGTATCCATTAAGATCCAAAATTTACTCGAACTTGTGGATTAATTCTCCTGCAGGAACTGAGGCAAACCAAGAGCAGCTGAAAGTTAATCAAGCACTGATCTCCCCGATCCTTCTAATCACAGCCAGCTGTGATTTCAACCCTTTGCACCAAGGTTCCCCGGGGCAGTCTGCCGCAAGCTCTGGAGTGAACACCCTCACTCAACTCTTGCAGGGCAAGAAAGAAGTTAATAAAATAAAACTTAATGCCTTCAATCAAGGGGCTGAGGAATGGGATCGGGATGGGCCACAGCTTTTTCTGCATAAATCTCATCCCTCTTTCCCAGCTGCCTTCTCCCTGCAAGGCATATGCTTTCCTCCGAGTGTTTGCTTAAAACCCTTTAATGAAAGGGATGATATGATTGAGTACTGTTGGTTGTTTGTCCATCCAGATATCTCTCTGCTTGTCTCATGAGAAGGTACTATTGGTTGGGATTTAAAGAAATTCTCACAACTTTGATAAGGATGACAATGGAAATTGAGTTTGTGTAGTAATGTTATCCAAATAGAGATGAATATCGTTAGTCTAAGCTTAAAGAAGGCAAAATGTCTTTTGAGTACAGGTATATAAGTCTCGTCCAGCTATTCATCTTTCAATTTTTTACAATAACAGTGTATAGCATTCAGAGGCACTTTCTGTAAGGCTAGTGAGTTTGAAATTTTACTATTAGTTGATGACATAATAAACAAATAATATTAGATAAAATGGTGATGGTAAAACCCTTGTTTTTATGGTGGGCTTTTGTTTGTTTGGGTGGTACTGGGGCTTGCTGCAGTGCGTCATGTCTGCTAGCCAAGCATTCCACCAATGAGCTATATCCTCTACCCTTTTTAAATTGGGGGCCACCACCATCTGTAGGCCCTGGCATCAGCTTCATTCTGAGCCAGTTCTCTTTCCCTGGGATTAGATATTCATGGGCACAAACTAGGGATTTCTCATTCTGATAAAAAAAAAAGAAGAGAAAACGAAAGAAAAGGAAAGGAAAGGAAAGGAAAGGAAAGGAAAGGAAAGGAAAGGAAAGGAAAGAAGGAAAGAAATTCTAAGTGCTACCTGTAGTACTGTTCTCCTTTCTCAAGTACCTGTAACACTCCCAGACTTCTATCTCTTTCAGGGTTTCCTGTTGTCATTTTTAGGCCACTTTTCCATTAGGACGCTGGTACAGAGAACTAAATAGAAAGAGCACTTACTGTTTATTGTTTTAAGCTTGACATACCATGTTTGTATATTAAACTGAATTTCACTTTGTCACTAAGATTGAATTTATCTTCCCAGAAAAAGCTTGATTTATTTTTTTTAATGTTTTAAAAATATATTTATTTATTGGTACAAGGTCACACTACACAGTTCAGACTCAAAGTGATCCTCCTGTCTCAGTCTCCACAAGTGCTGGAACTATAGACATCCACCCCCACACCTGGTTTTGGTGGCCAGCAGGGCAAGCTTGGGGCTCCAGGGCCATCATAGCATGCAGTACTGGGGATCAACCCTGAGTCTTTGCACTTCCTAGACAGGCGCTTAGACATCTATGCTATCCCTCCAGCATGATTTTAATTTTGTTTTAAATTTAGTTCCAGTTCTATTTCTTCTGGCAAGGGTCAATTCCTCATATTTGACAAGAATTTCCAGCTGTGGGCTGGCGAGATAGCTCAGTGGACTTAGTGCCTGCTTAGGCAAGCACAGGAACCAGAGTTCAATCCCCAGCACTATATGCCATGACAGCCCCACCCCTGCTGAGCAGGCCACCGAAGCTAGGTGTGGTGGTGCACACCTATAATTCATCACTTGAGGGGGCTGAAAATAGGAGGATCACTACGAATCCAAGTTCTGTAGTGAGATCCTGTAGCAAACACACACACACACACACACACACACACACACACACACACACACACACACAGAACTTTCAGTCCTGTTCTAACAAATGGCTCATTCCGTATTAACTTTTCTCATATAGTTCTGACTCATCAAGTAATCCAGTCCTCTTTGTGCTCCACAGCAACTGAAGAATTATAGTGTGTAAACTGATCTCTACCTATCTTTTAAAAAGAGAGAATAGATTCTGCAGTTGCATTAGGTTGAATATCTCAACATGCCTGTAAAGTGATTTGGACACATCTGTTCAATCTTACCATTTAACTAACCCACTTATGTATTAATACTTTGGTTTATAAACACTTCTGTTCATGAATAGTTTGATTTGCAAGCAAAAGCACTTGTTAAAAATTTTCTTTTCTTCAAGAACTCCTCATCAGGAGACAAATACAACTGAGGCCCTTTCCTCAACCCAAACACAAAAGCTTTCATCTTCCTTCAACTTGCGCAACAAATGAAGTTTGGAAATGAAGTACCACTATCATAAAAACCAATGGAAAATACAAAGACAAGAGAAGATATTCTTGTCTGATTCAGAAATGCCATCTATGCATAGGAACTTCCAAAAACTGCTTAATCACATACAAATAATAGAGCATAGATCAGTGAACCCATAATTTGCCATATGTATGGAAGCTGATTAAATCAAAGCTACATGGAGCATTGAATGCCAGCAGAACCCACATCAAAACCACCTATCTTGGAACAGCAAACATGGCGGGGACCATGGCAGGATGTGGCACTGCTGGTTGGCCACAGGCTCAGATGCCTGCCAATGTCTTGGTGGTGTGCACTCCAGCACTGTACACTGCAAGGGAGGGCAGGACCCCACAACAGGGCCTGTGCCTGCTTTTCATTTGATGCACACAGAAGTGGCAGGCCAAGTAAGGGCTTGGCTACACCTGTTATTAATCATGAACTCTGGGCCTGACAGATAATGCAGGCAGTGCCCTGAGAATCTTTGATCACTACAAACACACAAAAAGGCTGTAATCTCCCTGTACCTGACAAGAAAAGACACTTGCAGATGAGTGGAGAGAAAGTAATCAAATATGTAGGCAAGCAGCAGTTTCAAGTCAAAATGAATAATGGAGCATATGCAACTGTCCCTTTCTTCCCCAAAGCCTATTCAAATGGCAATGAAGCTTTGAAAATAGTGAATCCATGGCCCTAGTGAGGGTAAAGGGTATTGGTAGTAATTCAAACATTCCCAAACTTTCTTAAAGAAAAACTATGTGTTATAACCTAGACAAATAAAGCCAACTAAAGGCAAAACCTGGAACTGAAATAATGCACTTTTCTTCAGAGTTCTAAAGGCGTTGGTATCAAGCTTAGTCTCAAAGGCACAGGTTAAGGTGCAGCTGTGGTGTAGTATGTGGCAAATCCCATGGTAGGACATCTGGGGGAGTTATGTCCACTATCAACAGGAATAAGGAGCCCTTGATTAGGGATAGCCAGATAGCTCCGTGGATTAAAGCACCTGCCTAAGCAGACTTAAGGGTTTGATCCTGGGGGAGCCATGCCAGCCCTGCTCCAGAGGTGCACTGCGACAGTGATTGAGCTGGGTGTGGTGGCGTGTGACTGTAATCCAAGTGCTTGGGAGGATGAAAATAGGATTGCCATGAGTCTGATCTGTGTAGTGAGACCTTGTAAACCCTGTACTAAATATATGTTCATTTGTCTGTTTGCTTTTTTGTTTGTTTGTTTTAAAAAGCCCATGGATACTGGTAGGGTCTTTAGTGAACCCCTGAAGGCTGTTTTTGAAATAGAGATGAGGTGGTGTGTAGATGTGGGCCTGGAAGAAAGAACAGAAATTGAGGTACTTTTCTACTGTGAATAAAAGAAAAATAAAAAGCAAGATAAAACAACATCAGATATAAATTCTATCCAGAAACAAGCTACACTACAGAAGTCTAATGCTGAGTCCCCAGAAAGCTTCGTGCCACTGTAGTGAAACAACACAAATCTAGTGTCTGCTGGAGGCCAGATGTCTTAGGTGGGTTTCAGGGGGCTCAAACTCAGACCTCAGCCAGGGTCTTCCAATTCAGAAAATGTAGGGGATATTATTTCCTTGCTTTTTCTAGTTTCTACTAGCAGAATGCATGCAGTGCCTCATGGCCTCTTCTTTTCTATTTCCACTCATCTTCCAATCTCTCTGACAATAACCTTCCTTTCCCTTTCTGATTTTTAAAGAATTTTGTGATTAAATTGAGCTAAATCCAGATTATCCAGGCTAATTCTCTGTCTCAAGATCTCAAACTAAGCCAACATATTCTGTGTCCTTTCTCTTTCATGTAGGCAATATCTCCACATATTCCTAGAATTAGGATGTATATGTCTTTGAACAATGGGAGGTATTGTGATACATATCATACTGCGAGAAGTAAATCTTAATCTGGAATATTTTCTGTGTGCAACCAACTATCTGCAAGCAGCACTTTCATAGCGAGAGAAACAGAAATGTCCCTGCTCTCATAAGTCTATATTCTAGTACGAGAAAGGAAAGGACAGGGATGAGGAGATAGCTCGGCATTCTAAGTGCCTCCCTGGCAAGTACAAGGACCTGGGTTCAATCCCTGGCACCTCATACTATGCTGTCCCAGAACCCCATGTTGGCCACTGAAACTGCATGCAGTGGGGCATGCCTGTAATCCCAGTGCTGCAGAGGCTAAGACAGGAGGATTGCTATGAGTTGGAGCTGCACTGAGATTCTTTATTAAATAAATACATGAATAAATAAATAAATTTTAAAAAAGGAAAGAAAAAGACAGTAATGTATTACCTGTAATATATTTTATGTATTTCTCTGTGGAAACACATGTTCCACTGTATCAGACAATGGCCATAATATGAATAAAATCAATGGAGATACGTAATGTTTTAAGACTATTGTACAATGTATCAGCTCACTCTACAAAATTTTCAGAACAGTAGCAGAAGGTATTAATGATTATTTGATGACCAGGGACAGAATCTGAGACTATCTTGTACCAGCTGAAAACCATGTTAATTCTACATGTGTGTGCATGTGTGTTAGCATGTGCCTATGTAGGGTAGGAAGGCAGTGGAAATATTTTCACTGCATAGACTGGGAAACTTCCATTGACTGACAAGCACAGGAGCAGTGACCTGCAGAAAGTGCAAGGAGGACAATGTTAGACACTGAAGGTGCCACACATAGTCCTAAAATAGGAAGCTTTTAAAAAGAGATCAAATGCTACCTTCTATCAAGATCAGAAAACATTTAATAAAGATGTGTCATTTATGTGGATCTAAGTGAGGAAGAAACCAGCCGGGAAATTATGGCATGAACTTTGCATTCTAGTTTTAGATGGTGCTCCAGTTGCACCAGCTCTAGTACAGATAAGAGCTATAATTTCTGAACAAAATCCCACACTTAACCACCTGATGCTATGGTTTATATTTAAACTGTCCCCCAAATCCTCCTGTGCAGATAGGTGGTGCTTTTGGAAAGTGATTTGCTGATGGCAGCTTGTAGATGATTTTCTGGTAGAAGGAGGGATCTGGTCAGAAGCAGAAGGTCACTGGGGGTGTGGGTTGTATCTACCTTTTCATTGATCCTCACCCAATATCTCTACCTCTCTGTTCTCTGCTGTACCATACTTGTTTCCTTCTGCACAAGCCCATCCACCATGCTGCTTGTCTCAGGTACTCTTCTCTTGTTGCTGGGGCAAATACCCAACAAGCAAAATGAATGAAGGCAAGTTTTTAGTTCATAGCTACTGGAGGTTTCAGTGCATACACAGCTGGTTCCAAGGCAGACTGGTACATGGTCCAGACCAGCCATTCATGTTGACAGCAAAGAGCAGAGAGAAAAGTTGGAGAAGTAGAAGTAATAATGGTTACAAAGAGGAAATCTGTCTCTCAAATTGCATTCAGGCTATGCACCCCAGGCTGGGTATAGCACTCAAACCCATAATCCCAACAGTACTAAGACCCATAATCCCAGTGCACCATGAGTTAATCTCAAACTCTAAAAGTCCCTGTCCCATGACTGCATGAGGCTTTGAGAGAACAACTAGATGCAAACCTTAACATTGCTCTCCTTTAGAACCAGGTGACTATGGACAAAAGCTTCCATATAGAGAAAGCTAAAATACACCTTTGCTCCTGAGAGTTGTAGGAGTGTGATACTATTCCTGAGTGATAAAAAGTAAGGTACCTGACTACCTCAGGAAGCATCCCAAACCAAGAAATATTAAGTAAAGTTTGAAAATGGCAGGGAAAGAAATAATAATCATCATTTTTCGTGATTTTGCTTTTAGCCTGCAAAAAGATGTGCATGCCTCACAGAACCAGAGAAACCATTACTAACATTCATTTGGGACCAGAAGATGCCTGGGCTATGTATATAAAGATGGCACCTAAAATTTCTACTGAAAATCCATAACACTTCCTATTTGAGAGTCAGGGAACAGAATTAGAGTATTTTATCAAAGCTACAAGGTTCAAATATAACCTAAATATCTTACAATTAACAGCAAAAGGTGACATATAATTTGCTTATATTTTTTATTTTATTTTATTTTTATTTTGGTACCAGGTATCTAACTCAGGACCTTGTGCTTGCGAGGTAGGTAAAAGCTGATGCTCTTGAGCTATCTCCTTATTTCCCTGGAAATTTGCTTTTAAAGCTTGCAATGTTGGGTCTTCCATCTTTCTTGTTAATAGAAAGCTCAGGGAATCCAGATAAGCATCATGTTTCCTAGATACTGTGTGGTTACATAGAGTCCTCCTACTGATGAATGTCAACTGGATGGTGCGACAGTATCAAAAACTGCCTTTACAGAGGAGACCTGTGTTGCTCACAATGCATTTCTCTCCCACTCCCTAAAGAGAGAATGAAAACGTGATTAATGGAATGGGAACTGACTCACCTTCCACTGGCATTTTTTTATGAAAGAGAGAAGCACACTTCCATTTGTCCCTACACCATCCTTACTATTGTCTACCATACACACAAATAAAATTGTTGCCACACTTATTCACCCTCACATTAATTCATTTTTGACTTTTTTGTATTTGATTAAAAAAAAAGCAAAATTTCATGATGAAATAAGAGCAGAATAATACAATGTGGAACAAAACAAGGAAGCCCACTGTCACCACTCTTCTTCAATATAGCTCTGGAAACAATGTAGCATAACTGGATGCAAAGTCAGTAGTCAAAAATCACTAGCATTCCTCTACAAAAACAACAAACTTACTGAGAGAGAAATTAAGGAAATGATACCCTAGCAATAGCATACCAATAAAATAAATGTTTAGGAATTAATCTAGCAAATGAAGTAAAGGATCAATATGTTGAAAACTGCGTTACTCTGAAAAAAGACTGAAGAGAATAGCAGATACTTGAAAGTTATCCTTTGCTTATGGATATGATGAAAAAATGATAGTGAACATGGCCATGCTGTCAAAATTGTTATATAAATTTAATGCAATCACAAACAAAATGTGATTAGCATATCTCACAGAACCAGAGAAACCATTACTAAAATTCATTTGGGACCAGAAGATGCCTAGAACAACAAAGGCAATCCTGGGCAACAAAAGCAAGGCAGGAGGCATCACAATCCCTGACTCTACATTATACTACAAAACTATGAAAAAAACTGGCATCAAAAAATAAAACAACAACAATAAAGCAGTCCAGAGGACCAGTGGAACAAATTAACAAACACAGATCCAACTATAAACACACTCGGCCACCTTATCTTTGACAAAAGGGCCAAACACATCTATTGGAAGAAACATAGCCTCTTTAATAAATAGTGTTGGAAAATCTGACTTTCCATATGACTAAGGCTAAAACTAGACCTATATCTATGACCATGAACTGAACCAAAGTCAAAATGGATAAAAGATGTAAATATTAAAATAGTAACGCTAAATCTACTGGAAGAGAAAGTAAGTAAAAATCTTGAAGATAGATATAGGTAGACAGTTCATGAGCAAAACCCAGACTGATTGGGAAACACTTCAAATAATCAACAACTGTATCTCATCTTTTTTTTTATTTTTATTTTTATTTTATTGAAGTACAAATATCAATGAGAGATTTTTAAGATACCTTGACAAGATGGATTTGATAAATTAATAGATTGCGAACTGTTTTCATAATGTTTTGATATCCTATAAGGTGCATACATGGTATTATACTTACAGACATTATTATACCGTATGTCTGTTATCATTAAATAAAGAGAGTGTAGCTGTTTCTGTATCTTATTTTTTATACCTGAATTACATCTAAGATTCAATACTTAATACTTTCTACCTTGTTATTTTCCTAGTGGTTGTCTATAGTACTAGAAGCCAACATAATATCCTATCCAACCACTATTAGTGCAAATCTTGCCTCTCATAGGATTATGTAGAAGCACAGCATTATCTATCCCAACTGTACTGTCTATACACACACATCAAGATTCTTCCTTTCTATACCCCTTCCTTTGTCTACACCTGTCAAAAGTGGGCACTCCATTATCATTCAACTAACTTAGGTGCTTGAACTCGACAGCACAATCCAACACAGTCCAGCATTCCACAACAATAGTGAGTTATTCAAAGAAGTTGTCAACCATAGTCATTTACAGCTCAGCTTAATATTATGGCCCCGCGATGTGTACTTCATTTTTTTTGTCTCAAAAGTGAAAACAGTGAGCTTTAATAGGAATGACAATATAGAAACAAAATCAGAACTTATATTTTTCCAAACTGAATTAACTGTGTCTTTGAAGTCAAAGTATATAGCGAGATGAACATTTCATCTCAGCAATTGTTACCTTTTCAGTTTAATACTTTCCAAACACAGAAGGGGCACACCTATGTGCTCACACAATAAGTGTGTGCCTGCCTGGGATCTAACCAAGCAAGTCCGTTTCAAATTAGCCTATGTGATCCTGTGTTTTCAGAATCCCAACAGTAATGTATATAAAGAGTCCAATGCTTTTTACAAGTGTTAACATTAGGGAAAACCAAACTACCATTATCACCAGTTGTATTTCTCTAACAGTCAGTTGAGGTAACCTCTATAGGTCACTGCCCCACATCTGCACACAGTTCTGACCCTCTTTCTGGCAGGGCTGTGGTCAACAGAGTCTGAAGATGTATCTCCAGAACCTTTCATTTGGTAATCAAAAGTTAGTTCTTCTCCAGCATATATGGTTCTTGTGGAAAATAATGCTATTCGAGGAAGACGAGTATCGAGGTGATCAATGAAAACATTGAACACCTGAAGATTTGGGTCACAACTATGATTCACAAAGTGAGACACATTTCCGTATTGAGCTGCATCCACTGTGAATTCATCAGATTCATAGTCCAGATCAAAGAGATATGTGATTCCTTTGTTGTCATATAACTGCCCCCGTTTTTCAGCTTCTTCACTTGTGTTTACCTCTCCAACATATTCCATGACAAAACTCATTATTTTTAATCTTCACAAGGGTCTTTACACCCCATCCACAGCCTTGCTAGTTCGAAAGATGCAAAGTGAATACTGTGTGCCTTTCTGTACAATCCTATTGGGACAATCAGGTCCACATTGACATCTTGAATTGCATTCATAGATGGGAGTACCAGGGCGGATTTTAATTTGTTGGTTCTTATTGTAAGCCAATACAACTCCAGCTTCAGTAGGACAACATTTCTCGAAGAAGCAATCTGTGCAGGAACAACCAAAGGTCACTTCATTGACTAAGCTGATTCCAGGTGCTGGTTTGTATTCATTAATGTAGTAGAAGTCTGTAGGTGGGCTTTCTAAATCAACAGTATTTTCAACAAATATCATTCCTTTATGATTCTTTTTTCTGTTAAGTTCATCTTGCCACTTTTGTAGTGCTATCCTCTGTTTAGCTTTCTTTACAATGTATTGAGCAATAGCAGGTTTCAAAGTTTTGTTAGTCTTTTGGAATTATTGCTTTGCCTTTCTTTACCTGAGATAAGTAATTACTCTTGTCATTAAAGAATTGCTGAAGCAAGGACACTTGAGATTTTGAAAAGGTTCCCAAGTATTTGTAGAATCTGGCCATCCTTTCCATTTTACAAGATAATATTCCATATCCTCCTTCCTTCTCAGCCACGGCCGCTGCCATCTTGGAGAGGATTCATTCAAACTTGTACTTCATTTTTATACTTTTCTGCTGGATGGTTAAGACCTAGATATATAAGACTTATATACCAACATATGAACTTTATATTTCCTATGTGGTCAGTGAAGTCCTCTCAGGGTTTATCTTGTAGTTCTGTACATTATTCTGTAGATCCTTTGTCTGTGTCATCCTTGTGGATGAGTCACGGCCAATGCTTGACCAGTTTGCTCTCTGTGAGAGCCTGAGAGAAAGTTTTCTCTTCATGTGACTCTCCCCAGGCACACATAGAACTTTGATCTCTTTCCTCTGTGGCTCCATAATCTCCTTGTTCAGAAAATTTGGAGCTCACCTGAGTTTCATGATGTTGCAGTACAGGTTCTCCTATGTCCTGAGTCTTCGCTGACCTTGAAAGGCTAGGGTCAGCAGGATACTAATCAGCTTTTCTTCTGGATGGTTAACAACCTAAGTTCACAAATCAGAGATGGATCTCATCTTAACTTTTGTATTGCAAAGAAAATCACCAACAGAGTGAAAAAAAAACAATGCACAGAGAGGAAAATAATTTTATCCAATTGTTCCTCACACAAAGGACTTCTATCTAGAATATACAAAGAACAGAAAGAATTTGGACCTACCGAAATTCTAAGACTCAATCCAAAATTGTCATCTGAGATGAATACACACTTCTCAGATGAAGAGATACAAGTATCAAATAAATACATGAAAAATGTTCAACATCACTGATCACTCCAGAGGTACAAATTAAAAACAACACTGAAGTTCCATTTCATTCCAGAAAGAATGGCCATCATCAAGAAATCAAGGGCAGGGGAAATAGCTCGGTAGAATAAGCACTTGCTTGGCCACCCCTGAGTTCAATCCCTGATACGGCAAAAAAAAAAAAAAAAAAGAAAGAAAGAAAAGAGAAGAAATCAATCATTAATTTACTTTAAATTAAATTTATTCTTAAATTTCCATGAATACTTTTATTAAATCAATTCTAACTGTTAATGATAGTATTATTATTATTATTACTTTTTTGGCAGAACCAGGGATTGAACTGAAGCCCTTGAGCTTGCCAGGGAAGTGCTTATTCCACTGAGCTATCACCCTGGCCCCCAGCAATATTATTTATCTCCAAAAACATTGTGCTTTTTAAAATTCTGTATTCCAGACAATGTCAAGTCTCTACAGAATTGCTGCATTGAATCCACAAAAGCAATATTTAATATTTTTAGGATACTTTGTATACATGCTAAATGCCTTTAAAACTGCTGCAAACACAAATGTGTTGTCCCCAAAATAGCTGCACATACAAACTTGTGTGTGTGTGTGTGTTGTGCCTTTAATGGATTGTGACATAAAAATCTCATATGTTACCTAGCACACAGTCCTTCTTGAGAAATTTCTGAGTAGAAATTTTTAAAAAATTACTTATTTGGTATAGGGTCTCACTAGGCAGCTTGCACTTGTGGTGATCTTTCTGCTTCAGCCTCCCTGACACTGGCATTAAGGGTGAGCACCACTATGCCCTACCTTCATGGCCAGTTAGCCGGAGGCAGGGCTGACACTGCATCAGGTACTGGAGATCAAAGCTGGGTTCTTAAGCTTACCCAGGCAGGCACTTAGGCCACTGAGCTATTTCCATGGACCACTGAGGAGCAATTTAAACCTGAAAGTCAACATTTCTGAGTATTGTATAGCAAATAAAAATTACAACAATCCATGGTAGATTTGTGTGTAAGTGAAATGTTAACTATGATATACCTGAAAGCCATGGTTTTGGAAATGTCTCCATCTATGAAGGTCGTTCCCTGGTTTCTGCTGAAGTCATAAGCATTAAACTTATAGAATAATAATGTAATAATATATTCCTTTATTTTTTCATATTAGAATTGCAAGTAAGATTATGTGTAAAATATATTTTCCTATGAAAAACTTGAAAATTAGGGGTCTAGAATAAAATGCCTTAAAATCTGCTCCAATTTTGTTCAATCAAAACTAAATGCAATGTAGAACAAGTGTAAAAATTACTAGTCCAGGGGATTGGGGAGATGGCTCAGTGGAATAAGCGCTTCCCTGGCAAGCTCAAGAGCCAGAGTTCAATCCCCTGTTCCACAAAAAAAAATTACTAGTCCAGAGAAAATATTTTATTGAATATTACAATATCCATATAATGTTTATATAAACACTTTAAGTTTGGGTTCTTCTAAATTCACTTGAAATGAATAGAAAAATTTTGTATACATGTAAATAGTAGTATATTAAATTGTACCGATTATGCCAAATCTATAAAGTACAGGGTAGATATATTGCATTACTTATAACATGATTTTAAAAAGTCATTTGTATGATTTAGTTAACATACTAAATGTACGATCTCTGCTTTCAAATTTTTCTCACAAATTGCCAAAATCTAGTTAGACCATTTATGGGATCCTATAATTGTCCCCTAGATTCTTTTCCAGATCGCCTCTAGCTGTGGGCATGTTTCCTAATGGCTGTTCACCTTTCGCACAATTAGTTATTAATAGCAGTCAAGTGGTGATCTTATTCTCTGCCTATAAAAATCAGGATTATCAATAGTTAATCATCATTTCATTAAAACTGATAGCCTTGTTTCTTTGTGGTAATAGGCTTCCTTTTAAATTGTTGGCAACTTGCTACATTTTTAGTAAATGAAAGTTAAAGCCTATTAGCCTAAATTACTTCCTCATGGAAATGCTACAGCATTATATTTTAGATCATTTAAGTGTCTATACAGCTGTAAGTATACTCTACTGAAGGACTGAAAGCCAAACCGAAGTTATGCATTTTTTATTTTTCACATTAATGTTGCATGTGGATGTAATTTTTTTAAGATATATTTTGTGCAGGGTCTCACTAAGTAGCTCAGACTCATAGTGATTCTCCTGTGTTCAAGCTTCCCAGTGCTGGGATTATAGGCATGCACCATCACGCCTGGACTCTGTGACAGGCTCAGTGTGCCTGGGGTGTGGCCGGTGTGGCATGTAGTGCCAGGGATTGAATCCTGGTCTCTGCACTTGCCTAAACAGTATCTTAGTCCACTGAGCTATCTTGCCAGCTCTGTAATTGTAATTTAGAAAGGAGATTACAGTATTTGAAATACAGTCTCTTGATCAGTACAACTTCTCAAGAAAATTCCATTGTTTCTTTCTGACCCCATCAATGCCACCATGAGGTTAACAAATAAATACAGGAATAAATCTCAAGTGGTAGTGGGCTTTTACATTGTCAATGACAGTATGCACACATCTCAGTGATTCTAAGATAATTTGAGCAGAGCCTGCTAAACTTCACTGAAATCTGAAAGAATTTGTAAACAAATTCAGAATGCTTCACAGTTCCGTCTCAGAAAAGACTGTTTTTGATGATCCAGCACAAGCACAATTTAACTTCTTGATTCTGTCCATTGGTAAGCCTTACCTGTTTCAGTTCACTTTTTAAGTTTCTTGCCAGCCTGATCTTTTTTATTTTCTATATGTAAAAACACTACAGAGAAAACAGAGGTGAAAAAATAAAACAATAATCCATTGAAAAGTACTATCTTTTGAAAGTAAAAGTTTCCCGTTTCACTGGTACCCATTAGCAATAAACATGCACTAATTTTGAATGAAAATGTTCTACTTTGGAAATTCCCATCTCCCCTCTAATCTTTCTTTATGAATATTCATAAAAATGTATTTAAAACTGAGCAAGATCAAGAAATAATATTAAATCCTAATATGTGGACCATTGGAAACTAGAAGACGCACTCCAACTTCTTGGCAGGAACATTAACAACCAAATTCCACATCTTCTCCCTCAGCCCTGCTTCATTCACTCTTCAGATGGCTCTTCCACCTCAGAGGAAAGAGAAACAGTTCTTTAAAAATCTGTAGACGTAGGAGAAAATTCTTTGCATGTGACTTTGTATTGGTCTCATCCCAAGACATTTCAGGGTAGTATAGGGAACAATCCTTAACGTTGACTATGTTAATATAGCATTTTCTTGACAGGGTTATAGTTTGGTTGCTTATAGAGCACAGATGCAGTACATACATCTAGCAAAATATTCTTGAATAGCCTCCAGAGGGCTTCCTCAATATAGCATTATCACAGTTACTTGATGTCTGGCGACACAGTATAAAATAAACTGTTTTTAAAGTGCGCTTCACATGTAGCACTTGCATAAATCTAGCTTTAATGTGTGGGGAGAAATGGAAAAAACGGAAGGTGAGTAGAGGCCTGCAGAGACTATCTTATAAACCCATTGTATTTATTGAGCTGTCGTGAGGTTCTCAAGCAGAGCTCTAGGAAGATCTTATTTTGTCTTCCTTTTTATTCTACTCCAGCACAGGAATTTATATCCTATACCAGAATGCAGCTTCTGTAAGTGATGCTATCTGCTTCTGAATAAATGAAGTTCAGAGGAAATTCAGATCTAACCAAAAGGCTGACAGGAATAATGTATTCTTAAAGAATATAAGTTATAGAATTCCAGTTATAGAACAATCTGCTTTTTAGCTGGGTATATTCTGCGTTCACACTTTGACAAAATATGCCTTTACTTTTCCTAATGTTTTTCTTTCAAAATAAAAAAATGCCTGCTCCCATTTATTTTGTTGAGAGGAAGACAATGGAGGAGAAGAGAAAGTTTAAGCCAGGCACGGCAGTGTCTTGTAGGTAATTATTTTCCATTAAATATACGCATGTAGCAGGGAAACACCCTTAAAATGTGAAACATCTTTTTTTTTTTAATAACCCCTTGTGGTATGTTTTTACTTTAGCAATAATTGTATTTTCTTTTTTGCACATTTTATTTAACAACATTGCAGTCTCAGATAATTGGTTCCATGTGTTCAGGGCACGAGCGAAATGCCTAACGGAGAAACAATTAACTTTATTGGGCTCCTGTTATTGGCAGACAGCCTCACACCCTTCCTCTTTCACGGTGCTGAGCCGTGTATGAGCTGCAAAGAATTCGGTGTCCGAAGTAAGCACACAGCAGCTTTGCATTCAGTGCCAAGCAGTCATTAGGAAAAAAAAAAAAAAATTCATGATCATGAAGCAGTAAGAGAAGCTAAAGTCCATGACAAGATCAGAAGATAATGTTCGTTTAAGTAAGAAAAAGTGTAGCAATTGGGGAGGGGGGTCATGGAGCCAGCGGCTGTTGAGCACGTCTGACTTTCTGCAAAAGAACACCACACAGGCCAAGAGAGGGGAGCCGGAGCTCTGGGACTGACTGGCATGGAAGCCTGGCTCTGAGTAACAAGCGTTGGAACAATGGTGAAACGCAGTTAAGGGCAAGGAGTAGTGTAGTTAGGCTTTATCAGACATTAACACTTGTACAGGAGAGTCCATAAAATTCTAATTGGCCTCTTCCCCAAGAGGTTCTTTATGTACAAAGCAGCTCTGATTCATGCCATGAGTGTATGAGAAAATAAACTCTTCCATCATAGCAGCCCTCGTTTTGTTCAGGGAGTGACGCGCAGACCACAGTGGGGTTGGCTGCGTGGTAAGACACGCATATCTGCAGTGACTCAGCCCAAAATTCTGCACTGCAATAGACAAGCAGGCTTCAGTTATCTCTCTCATGAGACATCAGTATGGGAGGTGATTGCTTGGCCTCCGAAACTGTCCTAAAAACTAATCCTAAATGAATCTGAATTAGAAGTCGGCCTCTCCGATAGGCACACAAGACACTCTAGCCAGCGACCCCAGTCTTGAAGGTCAACTCAGAAGATATGGGATTCCACCCTTTTCCAGTCAGCTACCACTGTCAAAGATAAATTCAACAGCTGTCTTTTCTTTGAACCTACTGAATGCACATCATGCTTCCAAAGCATTTACCTGGCTCTTGGCAGCAAAAAGACTTCATGAATGAAACCTAACAGAACAAGGCTGGAGGAAAGAAGTGAGATTCACTGGCTCTGATATGTGTTTGCTACAGTAGCATAAACTATGACACTTCTTCCAGGGAAATTGTCAGCTAAATGAAGACCAGCTTGTACAGAGGGAGAAGGGGTGCTGAAGACACATTTCTTTCCATTTTTCTTCTGAATTTTTTTCTACAAAGGAGCAAAATCAGCAGCCCACATGCACATAACACATCTCATGTTTGTAAGACATCAGTAATCTCTTTGGCACTTCAAACGACAGTAGCAAGCTATGCTAGCATTTCTGAAAATATGGTCCCGATGATTCTCATATACTTGGAGATGATGCTTCATAATTGCTGCTGATGCTGAAATTAACTATTGGTTCTAATTTAAAAAAAAAACAATAATTGATGGATGAAAATTTCCAGTTTTGGGTATTTTTTCATGAATTTATCTTGGGCCCTTGGGCCCTACCTGTTATGTGTGTATAAATCAAAGGTGTTGGAATTAGACTCTCTTGGCTATTGGACACATAGGATTTGCTTTTCATTTTATGTATGTCAGTGTCCTGTGATATTTTAGAAGTGAGACTTTTCAGTTGTCAACCACTGAAGTACGAGGCTCAGATGATTCCTTAAAATAGAATCTGTTTAAGAGGAATGCAGGACCCTGGTAGATTCCAGGTGCTCCAACATAGGTCAGGTACTAGTGCGCACAAGAGGGTCAAGCCATTGCTTTGAATGTTGGCCTCCTCTTGTGGGCCATGCTTCCTCTGGGTAAGGAAACATCCATCTATCAGTTCGCAAAAATTCTCTGGGAGCTGGCTGAAATCAGAGCTTCTTTCCATACAAACCTTGGTCTCTCTGTCTCTGTCTCTGCCTCTGTCTCTCTGTCTTTCTCTCAGTCTCTCACTCTCTTTCCCCTCTGTCTCTCTTCATCACTCTATCAATGTCTCTCTCTGTCTCTGTGTCTCCATTTTCGTGCCTTGTCTCTCTTTCTCCTCTCTCTATCCCTCTTCATCTCTCTCTATCAGTGTCTCTTCCTCTCTGTCTCTTTCTCTCTCTGTCTGTTTCTGTCTCTGTCTCTCTCTTTCCTCTCTCTGTCTCTGTCTGTCACTCTCCTTTTACATATACCTAGTTTTAGTCTCTCTGTTTTAGCCCTCAAACTTATTGTTAGAGAAAATCTTTTTCATAACTAATTTTCCCCATATTTGTTTCTTAGTGGTTCACATTTACACTCCTATACTATGGTTAACTGTTCATTAATTTTAAGGATTACACATCTTATCAAAGTTAAAATAGATACTATTACTTAAATTATTAAGCAAACTTCACTAGAGAAAAAAAAAAAAAAACTAATATCAGAACTTCACAACAGCCTAGAACAGATTAATCATACTTTGTGTAGCAAGTATATAGAAAATATACTCTGGTTTCTCTTCAGATCATATAAATCTTTCTCCTTTTACCAAGCATATATAAAAGATGAAGAGCAATACATTTATGTTGGAAACTGGAGAGTTGGAAAAACAGGTCATGAAAAATCCAGTATGGTTACGGTTTGTGTGTATGTGTTCCCCACCTCCCAAAGCTTCATGGGGTCACTGAGGCAGATTTCTAGAGTTTTTAATTAACTCTTGAACCACTGGAATTATGGGTGTAAATACTGGTGGCTTGCCTGAATACAGCACAAAGGAGAAAGACTGACTCTTGGTAGTCATTGTTGCTGTCACTCCTCCCTTTTGCTCTTGCTATTTTGCTGTTTTCCACCACTACGAGCTGTTGTCCTCTGCCTTGGAGCCAGCTGAGTGTGGAATAACACCTCTAGTAACTGTGAATTAAATAAACCTTTCCTTCCTTCATTTTCAGTGTTGGATATTTGTCCCAGCAACAAGAGAAGTGTAACTACATATGACTTAGGAAAAGTTCTCTTATCACATAACATGAGCTTTTCTGCCTCAGTAGTCTTCTCCCAAGCAACTTCTTCATGGATATGCTATCCTGCTGTCATAATAAAAATTAACACTTTTGCTCACTTGATCTATTTGTAAGTGTCCCTGCAGTTATAGTTACAAATGAAGCATCCCCAGCACCTAGATGGGGCACAGCTAATGAACAATTAAGATCAGTTAAGTTGTCCACCTTCTGCTGTGCAGCATACCCACCGCAGCAGTTACAACACCATGTTTAGAAGTCATTCTGAGAGCTTGGAGTTCACTGGGGAACTTAACACACCCTTTCCTCAACCTCTCATACATTATTTTCTGCAGGTAGATATTATTAACTACAGTCTCCTTTTCAAACTACATCGCCTTCTATCTGGAAAAATGATCTCACTCCAACTCCTGTGATTCCTTAAACAGATGAAACATGCACTAAATCTGTCTCAAAAAATTGCTTAAACTAATTAAGTCAAAAATATTCTTAAAATCTCTTGGTCTTCTCTTATAACCTCTGGGAAGACACTTGGGTTTTTCGCAGCTGCTGGCAAACAGGACTCTTTTCTCATCCTCAGGGTGACAGGAGAAAGGAAATTGATTTCATATTGTATTTAGCACATCATTGATTTTTCCTCCCCTGTGGAGAGACCCTTTTAGAAAGAACAAAAGAGATCACTTTTATGAACTGCCTATAACTCTTTGTCTTTGTTGGATTATCGAAACGTCTGCCAGTGTAGAAAGCTCAAATTCAGAGAGCTCAGTGAGGCTTGCCCAGTGTGGGCCAGCTCACTAAATCATATCTGACAGGCTTTTGTTAAAGAGCTTTCTCAACACCCCCTGTGTCCTGTGTGTTGGCCTCAGAATCTCACCCTTGCACCATCCATACACTACCATTGGGACCCACGTTGGTATCTACTCATGGTGATTTCATGGTCTTCCGGGCAGAACTGAGGAATACTAACTAGCCTGGCTATGGGATGCACTCTGCCAAGAACTAAAAGAGGACCCACAAGTCCTACATTTGCGTTTGCTTTGCAGTGCTGATTCAGATGGTTGCAATTCCCTTGCTCATCTAGCCAAGGAAAGTTCAGTACGTGAAGGCAGACAGAGTTCAAAGGGTCCTGTTTTTCCTTTCTCCATTTCTACTGATTTTCCATAGAAGTGTAAAGGTGCCAGAGAGATGCATGTGTCTGTACCGAGAGCCATTCTCACCATGTTTATAGCTTTCAGTAGAATGGCTCATCAGTGACTCAACCTACCATCAGCTATTTATAAGTAGATTAACAATTAAAAGTTATCTCCTTGAATTGTGGCAGGTCTTACAGCCCAGAAGAAAGTGCCTTTGCTTCCACCATGCACAGCTCAAAGCTCTTCTGTCAACTCCACCCCTCTTTTGGTCCTAACCCTCACCATCAATTTCAGGTCATACAGAAAAACAGATCTTTATATTTGTCCCATTGTTTTTTTCATTTTATATTTTAACAAGACCATCTCTGTAGAGCAAGAATCTGTTCCTACTCCCTATACTTTTTGATACAAGTCATTGTCAACTGATTTTGTCAAATAGGAAGATTAATATTCATATTTATTCAGTTGTAGCATCATAAAGCCTCCCTAAATTCCCAACATGCTCAGATTTTACATATACATACAACTGTGTAATAGCTTAACTTGGTTTAACTATTTGAGGGAAAAAATACTTTTTCAAAGAATGGAAGTTATATACTCCGTGATCTTACACCAATGTGCTAAAGGTAGCCTAGACAGTTCACCGAGAGTGTTTTTCTCTCTTTGGAAAAAACTACGAGCCTAGACGAAAGTTACATGGTAATAGTAGGAGGTGATTAATTCCTAGGCAGGCAGGGGAGCTGTCCACATAATCCAGGAGTGTGATTTCTAAGCGGTGGATGACTCAGATTGACATTTCTAGTGTTCTCTTATATCTCCCCTTTTAGGTTTCATATAATAAAATATGTAAGAGTAAAACGATACAGTTGCCAAAAGCATACATGACAGATTGCCATGCTGTCCTGGGCTCTGGAGTGAATCCTTGCAGAGCCGCCCTCTGAACCTGAGAAGGTCTGCATTAAAGCCTACAAGGGTGCTCTCTCCCCAAGGGAAGACAAGCCAATTGCTGAGAAAATTACCTTTATAATTCCAGCGGTGAAATACTGTTATTAAGGAAAAAAGTGTGTATTTTAGGCAAGTTCCTGGGTTTTTTTTCCTCTAAAATTATCCAGTCTTGCTGTCTTTATCAATTTAACAATAGACAAAGTATTTACTTTCTCTCGCACTTCTCACAGTAATTGCATATCAAGTGCTGAATTATAATCATTTCTATGCAATCAAAATTACCTCTAAAAATTGTGTCCAAATGACCTGATTTGCAGTCCAACCAAAGAGTAGAGAATCCAGAGTTGGTGCTTAGCATTTGTGACATTGTTCAGGCAAGCCCTTAACTTATATTTAAGCTTTGTGGGCTAAAGAATCTTACCTGTCCCTTCTAACTCACAAAGCTGCTACTAGAATAGAAAGGATAATCTTTGTGGAAGTAATTTGTTACATGCCATGTAAATATCACGTGCTGTACTTGTACAGAATACATTGTGGATTGTTCAATGTCAAATATCTCCAACTCTTATGTTTTTAAAACTCTACTGCCTGTTTCCATCTCTAGTAATACTTTGCAAATTTTAATGAAAGAGTAGAGCTTAAAATGATTTGCAGTGTTATAAACAGAATAATTTGAATGGCTGTTTAAAGCAACCAATAGACTACATCCCCTTCCTGCCAGTATTTGTAAACACAGCTCTATTGGCCTGGAGCTGTGGTTATTCATTTGCATAATGTCTGTGGATGCATTTTTCATTGCATTGCCAACAAGCAGTTGGAACAGAGCTCACAGGGACTGAAAAGCCAAAAATATTTAGTATGTGGCCTTATTGAGAAAACTTCAGTCAACTAAAGGAACAACATGAACACATAGCTGTTCCACTATAAATATGCTTTGTATATATCAAATATTTTGTAGATTTTACTTTTCAGATCTTACTGAAGCCACTGGGATTCAGTGAGAAAATATACAGTCTCTCTCTCTCTCTCTCTCTCTCTCTCTCTCTCTCTCTCTCTCTCACACACACACACACACACACACAGAGTAAGTTTGCTTGAAAATGTGCACCTTGTCTGACTACAAATTTGGCTAGAATCAACGGCTTAAATATCCTGACACCTAGCCAGAATGATTCCATGGCGACCCTGAAAGCTGGTCCTGCTGTTCGAAGGAGGCCAATTGCAGCTGTCACCCATTGTCACTTTGGTTTAATGATTAAAATAAAGACAATTGGTTGTGAGCACACAGAACATTTGAGGTTTGAGGATAATTGTTATGAAGTAATTCTGCCTCAAAAGCTAGTAACAGTACATGGTTTTTATTGTGTGCGCGTTGGGGCACAGGCAGACTGCAAAGCCTGATTTAAATATGGGACAAGGACAGGAGATCAGCACAAGTCTTTGACTTGGTTAACTGGAAGAACAAACAGAAGAAACAAATGTGCACCTGTGGCAAATAGAAGATGGGAAAGAGCTCTGGGTGCAGCTCAGAAAGAAACACTATTTCTTTAAGTGAAGAATACCTGGAAAAAAATGGAAAAGAAGGAGATTTTTCTTGAGATAGAATTTGTGGAGCAGTTTCCAAATCGAGGATGTGTTTTCTTCTCAGCATGTTTGTTCCTTTGCCTCCCATTTGATGTGCGTCTTCCACACACATTGCATCACTTTATCTATACTGGGTGTTCTTCCTCTGGGCATAGCACCGGCTCCTAGATATGCAAATAGAGAAAAGCAAAGAGAATGTAAGAAATTCATCAACAGGTCCTATTTTATTATTATTATTATTTTTATGTATTTAGGGCAGCAAATCAGACTCGCAGTGATCCTCCTGTTTTCAGCCTTCCAAGCACTGGGATTACACGTGATTGCACCACCACATTCAGTTTCAATGGTCCTCTCAGCGTACCCCAGGGTGGGCCCGAATGGCACCCAGGGATTGATCAATAGGTCCTTAAGGATGCTGTTAATTTCCCTAAACCTCACCTGTGCTCTGAGAAGTCCAGTGGCCAAATTTGGCAACAAATCTACAATCTGTAAAGCCCTTGTATCCTTGAAAATTTGTGTCTCATACAATTAAGTGTTAAGAAAGTTGAGCATAGGATACAAAATGCACAAATTCTCTACACGTTACCTATGTAAGATAGCTGCCTGACACCTAATCTAAAACTCAGTTTTATTAGATACACATTTGTAGACCAGATAAAATTTTCATTTTGTGAATACCTTAAATCTGACATTGATTAGAATCAAAGAATCCTGCTGAAGTCTTGTCTCTCAGTGGATACAAAGATTCTGAGTAGGTGCCCTGGAGTAAATATTCATAAATTGTCACTTTAGAAATAGTTACTTTAGGGGCTGGGGAGATAGCTCAGTAGAATAAGCACTTCTCTGGCAAGTGCAAGGGCCTGAGTTCAATCCCTGGTTCTGCTAAAAAAAAAAAAAAAGAAAAAAAAGAAAGAGTTACTTTAAAGTATTCATTTTGGCTTTAGAAAAATTCATAGTTTCATAAACATTTAGAAATAAATATTAGAAATATTCATTTTCACACTAGCAATGAATATTCATAAAATATTTATAAAATGTCATAAATATTCAGAATTAAATATTCATATATTTTTACTTTAGAAATACTCATGCTACTACTGATGAATATTTCCATGTAGATCTCACTTTGTCATTTTAAGGAGCCAGATAGATTGCTTCAATGACACACTTGTGCTGTATTATATCATATTTTCTCCCTGCTATCATGGTCTCTGTTTTTTGTCTTGCTTAAAAGGGCTTAGCATTTTTTATTCCTAGAAAGAGCAAGATACAAGCTTAACCAAAACTTGGCTCTGCAAGTGTAGGATGAAGACTACCGCAGACGACATACACAGGAATGGAGGTGACGGTGTTCCCGAAAGACTTCGCAAAGCTCTCAGGAGGCAGGGCTCGGCCACCAGCTGCTCATGTGATGACCACTGCCCCCCAGACTCGGGCTTGCAGGACAGCATACCTGACTGGCCACTGCTTGCATCATGTGATATTCTCCTTCATAGCAAAAGAATTCTTCCAGCAGGGTTAAAATTCTGCTACCAATTGGGACTCTGCGCATTTGTCTAGAAATATCTTTACTCCACCCTTTATAGGATTTTTCAGTAAATATAAACTTGTGGGCAAATTTCCCCCATGGCTTCAGTTGTTTGGGTCCTGCTACTTCGGAAGAGAAGCTAGAGTTTTTATATAACCCAAGATGGAAGCTTTATTTATTTATTTTTTTTAATGTATTTAGTATAGGGTCTATAGGGTCTCACTACACAGATTGGGTTCATCATCCTGTTTTCAGCCTCCCAAGCTCTGCGATTACAGGCACGTGCCACCACACCCAGTCTCAGTCACTGTCTCAGCACGCCCTCGAGGCAGGGGCAACAGTGCACCCTGCAGATTGAACCCCAGTCCCTGCATCTGCCTACCTAAGAGGCTACTTTAACTTGCTAAGCTATCTTGGCCTGCCCTTGGAAGCTTTACTTTTGACAGATCCCAGAATTTCTCTCCATTTCAGTTCTCCCACAGTGTGACAGTGATTAGACTAAAGACGATTGCTTGTAATTTTAATTTCTGGCATTAGTTGAGTTCCTTAAATATGAAAGTTTTTTTTAATAGGTATAAAACATTTCTTTAAATAAATGTTTTCTACTATTTGTGTTAATCTGTTCAGTAGAGAGATCTCACTGTCTGTTTTAGCTCATTTTATAATTTTTTCTTAGGTTACTAGAGCTCTATTAATTTTTTAAAATTTATTCAATTTTATTATATATATATAATATATATATATAAATATTATATATATATATATATATATATATATATATTATGTATATTTGTGTGAACTCAGGCCCTTCTGCTTGCCAGAGAAGCGCTTGTTCCACTGAGCCATCTCCCCAGCTCCTATTACATTTTATTTTTAAATAATATTTACTTAATTTTAGAGATCATCTCATTATGCTGCCCAGGCTGGTCTCAAACTAAGTCCTAGATTCAAATGATCCTCCAGCCTCAGATTCCCTAAGAGACCAGATCACACACCAGTTCCGTGGTTCCCAGGTAGCTTTAATTAGCAAAATTTAACAGCAGTGTGGCTGTTATATAGCAGACATTATATATAATTATATGTAATACCTATGAATATACATAGAGATCCAGGAAGGCTTAAATCAAGATAATTAACATATCACCCTATTTTTAAATTATGAGAAAATAAATCTCAGAAATTTTTTAATATACTATATAGATTCACCAAATTTACTGAGGAAGAGTGAGTTGTGTTAGTTTTCTTTTAGTATTATATATCTTTTCAATGTATTTGGTTGTTAGAAGGTCTCACTATGCAGTTCAGACTTGTGATAATCCTCCTAATTTTCAACCTCCCCAGCGCTGGGATTACAGGCATACGCTGCTATGCCCAGCTTCTGTGGCTGGCTCAGCCTGCCCTGGAGGCTGACTGGTGTGATATGTGGAGCTGGGCTTCAAACCTCAGTCCCTGTGTTTGCCTAAGCTTGCCTAAGCAGGGCTTTAGTGTGCTGAGCTCTCTCGTCGGCCCCTCAGTCTTATATTCTAATTTTAGAATAAATATTTTCTATTTCTCCATCTTTAGATAAAAAAATCCATTTATAATCAGTCTCTAAAGATTGTGTTTATACACACTTGGTGATTAGTTTTTTCAACATAGCTATATTTTTTTCCTAAAACTTATTTTTCTTCTTTGTATTTTAGGGAAGGGTCTATAGGGTATTCAGAGTCTCACTACTAGATCAGACTCACAGTAATCCACCTATCTACAGCCTCCCAAGGGCTGGGCTTGCAGGTGCCTATCACCACGCCCGGTCTCAATTGCCTTCTCAGCCTGCCCCAGGGATGGGGCCACCAAGGCAGTCCCAGGGACCAAACCCCCAGGCCCTGCACCTGCTTGCAGGTGCTTTAATCTGCTGAGCTATTTGGCCAGACCTAAAATTTCTACTTGGTTCTTTTTTTTAGTTTTTAATAGCATGACTAAGGTTTCTCCTGTGTTCTTTCACTGTTAACATTTTCCTCATTATGACCTTGAGCTTTCAATGATTTTATCTGTGAATTGTGTAATTCAGGCATTTGCATAGTCTGTTTCTATTTAGTATCTGTGAAAAAATCTCACAGTCATTGCTTTTCAAATCCTGGTTTTGTTAAATTGCGTTTTAGATGTTTTGGTCATGTGCTGTCAGGACTTTCATTAGGACATAATTCTTTCTTCGTGGAAAGGTCAGTCACTAGAAGATTTTGTAGTTCTTGTAAAGATTGCTTTCATGGGGCTGGGGAGATAGCTCAGCGGTCTAAATGTCTGCCTGGCAAGTGCAAGGACCCAGGTTTAATCTCTGGTACCACATGCAGTTCTGGAACCTGAGCACTGAGCCAGCCACAAAAACCAGGCATGGTATACATCCCTGTAATCCTAGGACTGGGGAGGCCGAGATGGGAAGATCTCTACAAGTCTGAGCTGTGTAGTGAGACTCCATGCCAAATAAATAAGTAATAAATACATAAATAACTTTTTAAAAGATTGGCTTTATGATATCTAAAGACATAAGGATTTTAATTTTTAAAATCATTCTGGGGCTGACTACCACTTTGAATCCATAGGTAGAAAGTGACCTTCATTTTGTTAGGTAGTCTTTATTATTGTTCCTTCACTGTTATTATTCCAGGAATTTGGCTTGAAGGTCTGCGCTGCTTGGAGAAGGACCCAGGTTTACTCTCTGGTACCACATGCAGTTCTGGAACCTGGGTAGTGAGCCAGCTGCAGAAACCAGGCATGGTCCACACACCTGTAATCCTAGCACTGGGGAGGCTAAGATTTAAGAAACTGGTTTCCTAAACAAACCTCGACCCTCTCCCATGGAGAGCCCTGTAGCCTCTCTGCTCCACTCTTGTCCCTGCAGAAAGGAACTTGGGCCATGCCTCAGAGTGATCTGCCGCTCACCTGCACAGCTGCTCCCAGAGGGTGTGCTGCTTCCAGGCCCTATGCGGATGTCAGGGTTCTGCTCTCCATCCAACGCTCCATTGTCAGCTCATGCTCAGAAGAGGTCAGGTATTGCAGGAGCCTAGGACACTTGTATTTGCCTCCTCAGAGATACTACTTGAGCTCAAAATAGCCTGGCTGTAGATTGGAATATGTTCTAAGGGGGAGAAAAAAAACGAAGCAAATTTTCTTTCTTTAAAGGACCATGGCCTCGGGCAAGCAACTTCCTTGCACTCCAAAGTAGCAGTCTTTTACTCTGTTCTCCATTTTTGTTCTTGTTTACTGGGGCCATACACATCATGGACAAAAATGGAATGGAAATCTAGCATTTAATTGTCAGATTTTTTTTTTCTGAGAAGAAATGTAATACAATGAGTATATGTGTGCCTAATAGATGGGCAGATGTTTAAATGAGCAAATCTAACCAAAAACAAATATTTGTGGAATAAATAAGAAACCTTATCAATAGTGCAGAAATATATATATATACAAAATATGTAAGAAAACAACAAAAAAGTCCCACGTGTAGTCATTTCCAATTAATCTTGCAAAAATTATGAGCAATATCTTTGAATTTGCATCTTGAATATGTTCTTGCACTACCTGTCCTACTGACATAGGGGAAGATGTGATTCCTACCATGCTAGATGTCAGATATGTCAAGGTCATATTCTCTGAACTTGAAGAATAAATTCTAAGGAATGATGGAGGTTAAATAGAGGAGCAATCTATTGAGAGAAACTCAAAATCAGGTTACCACCAAGCCCACTGCTCAGAGAATGTTTTGCAAAATCCACCAGATGCACCTTAGCTGTTTATAATACTATCTGGGACATGGCAGAATTTTGAAACCATAGACTGACGGGTATAGGTCTTACTGCTACATGATCTTGAGCAGTTTACCTGGCTTTCTGAACCCTGGTGGGAGTGAAGCACACCCAGCTTAGGGGCTGAAACACTTGCCCCTGCTTGGAATAATGTAGACACTTTCTCTCTTGTTCCTCTTGTAATGGAATGAAGAGATTAGAAGCTCTTTCTGCTCCAGATCTTTTCCTGCCCTTAAATTCTAAATAAAGAGCCTTCTGCTGCTTGCATAAATAGCTGTGTTGCAGTTTCTGTGCAGTCCTTTTTCACATGAGGAATGGGGCTTCGCCTGACCTCAGCTTTCTGAGTTTTGCCTTCGTTTTATCATCCTCCTCCTTCCTCCCTCCAGAGTTTCAAGGACTGCACTGATGTGGCAGAGACTTGTTTCCGTCTCAGGAATAATAGTAATTTCATGCAAGTTTTGAAAGAATCACATAAGACAAATGGAGATAATTCCCTTATGCATCTAACTGACATAAACACACAAGAAATATCCCGCTAATATTTAGGTTAGGAATAATTGTCCTAGTAATAATAGCAATGTGTGATCCATGAAGCAAACAAGATATTAAATGTTATCTACATTATCCCTCATAAGCATGAAAATAGATGATTTGTTACTTTAATAAGTGAAATAAAAATATAGATTCTTATTTAAAAATAGTCTTTGATTTTTGTGAGTATGTACATAGTTGGAACCTAATCTATCAAGATAAATTTTAGAGGCGGGGTGTTTTCCACTTTTGCTGGTACCAAAGCCTAGGGTTGTCCGAGTAAGAACCAAGGAGATTTCTTTTGTCAACTTTATAGGTTTCTGTAAACTATCATATCATCAGTACAGACACCCCCTTTTGTTTTTATTGGCATAACTGGGTACAAGTGGTTCTATAGATGGTAATAACCAACTTGTAGCAAAGGAAGAGTCTAACAGGAACAGATGGAGAGTCCATCAAGGAATGTCTCTTGCCACACAGGCGGATCACCAGAGACAAGTCTGCAGAAGGACACATGGCTCTGTGACTTAGACTGTGAAACTCTTCATTCTCAATACTCTGTTGCCACCATCAAAGCTGCCTTCCAGGCACAGCTCCTTGCCAAAGCTGACTAACTTGCTAGTCACACTGATTTTGCAAACCATATCCTGAGGACTTGGCTGGACAGGTTTTCCATCAGGGTGGATTTATCATTGTGCTAAAAACAGGATAGAAAAGCTGCCAAGTTCTCTGGCGAGTGATTGGTGGGCCTGAAATCCTTGCAGATCCTACAACTGTTGACATGCTTATTGCCTACTTTAACGGCTGCCAAAGAGACCTGGTGGGGTAAAGGCGTGCTTTTTAAAAATCATTTGTAGCCTTCTGTAAAATGCAAGACAAATTAAAGTTGTTATAATGTGATTCTTCCAAGCAATACAGATTTTATTTCATTACTATTGGAGTGTTTGTTTGTGTAGTTTTTAGAAATAAGATTTCCCTATGTCATTCAGGCTGGCTTCTAATTCACAGCAGTGTTTTAGCCTTCAGAGAGCTAGAATTACAGGCTTGTACCACTGCACAAAGAAAAAAAGAAAAATTTTGTGTCATTCACATAGACTGAAGAAGTAGGTGAAGAATGCAAATCAATGACTCTGATCATCATAAAATAATTACGAGCCAGCTAAGAAAAAGAAAAGCTTTATTAAATTAGGCATTAAAAATACATATATTTCAAAAAGTGATATTTACGTTCTGTCATTGAAAATGTTTTGTGTTATTTTATCAGCTCTAATCATTATGCTTCAGGTACAACTGTTCCCTTTAGGTTTCCAATAAAAAGAGAAAAATTCAGAGAAAAAGAGCAAATTTAGGATCCATGAATAAGCTGTCTGTCTATTCGAAGGTGTCACATTCTTTGTTCTGTTTTGTTTTTTGGGTTGTTGATACAGTCTGTTGCTCTGCAGTTCAGAAGGGCCTTAAAATAACGTTGTAGCCCAAAGTGTTGGTCTTGAACTTGCAAAGCCCCTACTGCCTCAGCATTCGGAGTTCTGGGATTACAGGCCTGCACCGCCATTGGTGCCATATAGTTGTTTTATTAATGTCCTGTGTGTATTCACTTTCTTTATAAATCTCCACAATGAAGCAAACTTTATCAGTAAGAACATGTGAATTACAACAGAAAGTTGAAGGTTGGCTAAATAAGCCCAAAATTGCAACTCAAAAATGGGAGTATACACGAATGTATTTTGATGATTTTTGACTTCTAATGATTTTTTAATTATAATTGCATTTTTTAGGAGGATTCGAATAGAAGACCATGAGAGTATTGAATAACATTAGTTAACTGCAGCATTTTTTTTTCTTTTTTTTTTTTTTTTTTTTTTTTTTGTGGTACTACGGATTGAACTCAGGACCTTGGGCTTGTCAGAGAGGCACTTACTCTACTGAGTTATCTCCCGGGCCCAACTCTAAGAAAAGTTTGGGAGTTAAAAGTTAGCAGGAAGAATGAAATGAAATGCTAAATTGCTACTGTGAAAATGCTAGCCTATATATCAAAGTTTAACAAGGATTACAAATCACAGGATTAATACATAGTTCTCTCTCTGTCTTTGTTTTTTTTTTTTTTTTTTCATTGTATCTAGTTCAGGATCTATAGGGTCTCACTACACAGATCAGATTCCTAGTGATCCTTCTGTTTTCTGCCTTCCATGCCCTGAGATTACAGGCTCATCGTTCTCTTCTGTAGTCCATGGATCAGTGTAGAGAGGGCACATCTCTAGAGTACAATAGCTGCCAACTTTGATCTGTGACCTTTAACTCAAACGCTCAGGTTCAAGCTTTCCCTCTTCACCCTGAGTATGACTAGGATCCCTGTGGAAGATCCACATCATTTTTTTTTTCTTCAGAGGGAGCATTACTTTGGAAGTAACCGTGGGGCTCTTTACTTACTCACTGTGGGTTATCAGAATCTTTCTCCATTCTTTTACATCCTGGCTGTGCTGTTGGCGCTGCCCCTGCAGGGATGCAAACACATTGTGTGTCCTTACGCTTTGCTACACAGACAGCTGCGAGCGTGCGTGGGCACCGCAGGGTCAGGCAGCCTCACAGAGGTGAGGCGCAGGAACTTGACAAGGAGCTCTAGGAAAGCTTGGCAGGTACCCTGATACACGCAGAACCAGATGAAATAATCCAGAAATAAACGACTTGGGTTTAAGTCAGGCCTGTTGCTACTGAACATAAGAAGCTTGAAGAAATTTTTTTCTCTTTTCAGAACAAGACGAAATAAAAACACAGATTTAAGTTTCACTATCAAGATAGTATATAAAAGCAAAGATTGACATACCAAAACTTGAAGACCCCAAGTTGGGACACACCTCTGTCCCGCTCCTGTGATAAGGCCCTTTCCTGCTTCCTCCTCTTCCTCCTTTGCCCCCTGCCTTCCTCCTCGTCTTCCTTCCTGCCTTCTTGTCTGCCTTTCCCTCCCTCCTTCCCTTATCCTCCATTCTTTGCTGTCCCTCCCCTCCTCCCTTCTTTATTTCCCTTGTCCCTCCCTCTGTCATTGATTTCCTGTCTTCCTTTCTCGTTTCCTTCTTTCTGCCTTACTCCCTTCTTTCATTCCCTCATCCCTTTCTCCCTACCTTATTTTTCTTCCCTCTGTCCTTCGTTCCCTCCTCTTTTTCCTTCTCTGTTACTTTTCTCTTGTTACTGAGACAAAACATCCAATATTTAAAATTAAGGAAGGAAAGGTTGATTCAGCTCACAGTTCATGGAGGCTTCAGTCTGTAACCAGCTGGCTCCAAGACAGGGTGCGTGGCACAGGGGCAACAGTTCAAGGTGGCAGAAGACCAAAAACGGAGCAAAAGCAAAAAGTGGGGTTGAGGAGCAAGCCTCTTTCCTTCCCTGAGAGGGCAAGCGGCTCCCTGCGCCTCAGCAGTGGCAGTGCTTGCACCATCTCCATGCCCCGCTCTCACTCAGGCTGAGGACCTCCATGAAGTGGGGCCCTGGCTCCCTGCTGAGTTAAGTCCCAAAACTTCTCAAGTTGATACAACGTATCAATGTTACATCTTCCCCTTTCCCCTCCCTCCTTCCTCCCTCCCTCCTTCCCTCCCTCCCTTCCTTCCTGCTTTTCAAATTTTCCATCTTTTTTTCCTTTCCTTCTCTGTTCCTCCTTTTCATCTCTCATTACTTCACTCTTCTTTCCCTTTTTCCCTCCTGTCCTTTCTTTTTCCTTCCCTTCTTCTTTCCTGCCCATTCCCTTGTTTTCTGTTCTTTCTTTTTCCCTTCTCTTCCCTTCCCTTCCCTCCCTCCTTCTCTTTCTTTTTCCTGATTTGAAATAAAGGACTAGAGAGCTAAAAAATAATTTTAAAGAAGATTTAAAAAGTTATGACCACATTTAGTTTTATTTTATTTATTTGTTTATTATAAATTATTTATTTATTTTTTTTGAAGAACTGGGGCTTGAACTCAGACCCTTGCACTTGCAAAGGAAGCACTTATTCAACTGAGCTATCTCTCCAGCCCTTTATTTTTTAATTTATGTTATTTCATTTTTTAGGAGGTTAGAGGTGACTGAACTCAAGATCCCTGCATTTGTCAATGAACTGCCTCATAGGCCCTCTATTTTTATTTTAGAGAGAAGTAAAACTTTCAAAACAAGATAATGGAAGAGTAGCAATAATTAATACATCATATATTGTTATCTTCATAATAATTACTCAGAAAAAAGGGGGGCTGGAGGGGTAGGTCAGCAGCCTAAAGTACCTGCTTAGGCAAGCCTAGGGAGGGCTGTTTGATCCCCAGCACCACATGTCATGCCAACCCTGCTTCCAGGGTGCTCTGTGCAGGCCACAAACAATAAGTAAGTAAAATCACAATAATAGTTACTCAGCATACAAGATACAAACATGATATCTTGTCCAAATAATATTAGTGCAAACATTTTTTCTCAATGAACTAGGAGAAGCTAGCTGTATAACTATCTAGAACACAGTTTTCATTTTCACAGATCATTAATTCTTTAGTTTCTTATTGAGTAATGCATTCTGATTTCCACCATACATGCCTTAACATGGTTTTCAAAAATTACATCATATAATATTATATATATATATATATATATATATATTTTTTTTAGAGAAAAATCTTCTGAGAAGAGTTTTTCAGCCTTTCTACAGCTTCAGTTTGTGTTTTACAAAAGGAAATTTTCTCAATCCAATTCAGCTTTCATGCAGATTACTTCTAAATTTTCCACAGATGTGAAAATGTTTCCTACAGTCTGCAAATTAAAATTCAAGCATTGATCTAAAATTCATACATGTAGTCAATTAGTAAAGGCAAAAAATGACTCATGAAACTTGTGTATTAGATAAAATGATTGCTGTATGACTGAACAGAAATAAACATTCTTAATTTTCACCTAATTTCCTCTTAAAGATACTTCATAGAGTGAATTACTAGTTAATCATGCCACATGGTTTATAATGGATCTCTACAGTAAAGTGACCTTTGTCTTTATTCAATGAGTATTTATTATAAAAAGATGCTGTGTACTGAAGCAAAGGAAGGTTGATTTGATTTAAATGGAAAAGGAGTATATTAGTGGAAGAAATAAGAGAATAGTAACACAGAGATTGTTAAAAAAAACAAGTAAAATATTCCCATGAAAAAATGTGAGAGGACTGAATTTTCATGAAATTATAGATTAAATGCAACAAAAGAAATACAAAAGGATTTATATCACAGAAATGTTTGCAAAAGCTATAATGAAAGAAAAAACCCAAAAGGGAAGTTAGTTTTTTGAAAAACTACATTTTTGAAAAATTAATCTTGTCATTATATCTGGAAATCTACAGCCCGATAGTCTACTCCTCAGAAATGTGATAAGGACCTAGCAAACCCTTGTGAATTGAAATACAGATCAATATTTTGGGACAAGGTCAAAAGTAAGTTGAGATGGTGGGAACTGCTTTGGTCATAATCAAATGACAATATATAAGAATAAATAGGCCCATGAGTATAATGATCTAATTTGAAATCTAACCTGAAATGCATTTAAATCTTAAACAACATTTAGAGGGACATTGAGATAGTTCAGAAAGCAAAGTCAATGAAAGCAAAAACCTGAAGTAAATCTCAAGAGATGAGAGGAAGGAAATTCCTATTTAGCAAAATCTACTGATAAACCAGAAACTAAAAAGAGTAAGACTCTTTAGAAGTACCACTTGGTAGGACAGAGCCATTTTAGATAAGTTCATAGACCTAAGAAATTTATCAGGTTATCTGGTTAAGTAGGAAACTAGTAAAGATTGGAATCTCTTAAGGTTATAAATGCCAAAGCCAATATCAACAAGTGTAAAGTAAGTTATATATATAACTTGCTTTACATATTATATATAAATAAAAATTATATATAAATAAAAATTATATATTATATAATTTATATTATATAATATATTATATATAATTATAAAATATATAATATATATTATATAATTATAAATTATATAATATATTATATATATTATATAATTTTTATTTATATATTATTTATATATAATTTTATGTAAATTATATATATATATATTTTTTTTTTTTTTAATCCTGAGAGAACTTACGGAATATTTCCTGCTATGGGATAAATCATTATGCCTTTCATAAACAGATATATTCAGCATTGAAGTAGAAATCTCTGGCTCTTGTGAAAAATGCTTAAGGTTTTCAGATAAAAAACAACAACATACGACTCTGACCCACATTCTTTTGTCCAATTTTGTAAGTATTCATTTGTCTTCCTGTTGCATCTGTCTGCACGACTATTGGTTGAAACTATTTAGATGCCACATGACTGAAAGTGGAGACCTGGATTCTTCTGGGCGAGCTTCAGTGCAGACTTTGAACATGGTCTTTTTTTTATGTGAGCATATAATCCCAAGATCAGTGTCCTATGATACTGGAGAAGCCATTGGTGATGATGATGATGATGATGATGTAGAAGATGAAGAAGGGAATGAGGAAGGGAAAGAAGAGGAGATGATGAAAATAATCCACATTATGACCTAACACCCAGCAGGGTGCAAGCATCTGTGACATGAGGTATCTGCAGCCCCAACCTGCCCTGGTATACCCGAGTCAACCTGGAAAGGAGGACTTCACATTATTAGATGAGTCTATACATTAATTTTGGTTGTTTGCTTGTTTTTGATTGTGAAGTCTAAAATAAAATTGTAAATAGCAGTAAACAACAACAAAACCAGAAAAACCTATGAAAGATGCTGTCACAATCTGTTTGGCAGTTACTTCTGAGCCACTTCATGAAAACTTACATTCTGGAATAAACACATAAATTAGAATTCCCAGTCTTGGACACTTGAGGGCCATAGGGTGATTCTTACTGTGCTTTAAATTAACTTCATTTTGTTCACATAATAGATGAGCTTAAGATTCCTATATCTAGTGATCCTTTATATCCAGGTCTATGACTCCAATTAATGATCCCCTTTTAATAACTAGCAATAATTATATCTACATAAGATTTATTTATTTTATACTTAATTTGATTCAAGTCTTGAGCTAACCTTTTTAAGAGTGTAGTCAGTTGGTGTGCATGTGCTTTGATCCTCACAGTAATAAAATTAGGCACACACTACACAGTTTTTCACAGTTTTCAAAGAGGGGAGAAAACAAAATAAAATGTCAAATAACTCAAGATTTAAACTAAGCTCATTGAATTGAAGCTCAGATCTAGCTATCACCTAAGACCTTGGATTGAATCATGCATTACTCTTCCTTCTCATATATACGTATTAGAAAGTTTATAATAGTAGCACATTGGGAAAAAATCTCTCCAAGAAACAGAGCTGGAAATAGCTGACTTATAACTAATGCCATCATTCAGCCTAATAAAATCTAATGGGGGATATTAAAAATGTTGTTCAGGAGCTTTGTGTTTAACAGCTCACAAATCAAATGGTCAGCAGGCTGGCTGCATCCTGAGGCCAGTGATAGAGGGTTCTATAATTCAAAGTACCTGAGGCCACTTGCTTATGAAGACAGACGCTGCTCATATGCCAAATGTTTGTGTATCTGTGCTTCTCCTGGGGCAGAAGAGGGGCCTCTTTCCTTTCTTCTTTTTCCTCTTTAGTTTCACCACCATGAGTCTGATGCCAATCATATTGACAAAGATCAGTTGGGAGCCGTGAGAATTCCACTGCGTACAACTGATAGTTCTATGTTCCTGAAATTCACATTGCTTTTCTTCCACTTTCTAGTCTTTCTTTCCTCTCAAGTATCTTAGCTTTTTCTTCTTAAGTTCACCTAATGACTATTTAATGCCACATAGGGAAAGATGGACATAGCCAAAATTTCATAGCACTTTAGTATGGAAGCACAAATGACACTGTTTTGGTGAACCATTCCTGCTGTTAGACTTACCCAGATTATCTGCAAATAGTCTGCTTTTGAGCTAGCTGGGTCTCTGGTGCTAAATGAAATAGCACTTCTGCAATGACACATCTCTTCTGACATTGTCCAGTAATCAATGGAAGTAATGAAAAGTGGATAACTTAGTAGTTTCAAGTTTCAAGTAGTGTCATTCCTTTCTTTATGGTAGACTTGACTCCTATATGCACATAGTTTCTCAGATTCAATGTTCAAGAATCTCAAAAATAAATTTATAAACAAAGCATCTAGAAAAAGCAGTCCAGAGTCCAATTCCCATCTGTGTGTATTTTATCTACAATCCAGGCAACTAATGAGTTCAGGGGCCCTCATTCGCCTTAAGCAGTATAAATAAAAAAAAAAAAAACAGGTTTTGAATCAGCAATTTTCAACCTACACAAAAATGGTATGCATTTGATCTCGAATACCTCAGTTGAAACAAGTTTTCTATGTGAAAATAATAATATAAATTGGGATGAAGGTCATAATACAGCCCCAAACTAACTACTTGACTGTGAATATGCAATGTAATCTAGCCAGTATTGATCCTAGGTTCACGCTATGAGTACAGAAGATTGTGGAGCCAGAGGACAAAGGATGCTAAGATTTTCCTCCTCTGTAGTTTAAGGGTGCAATGTCGAGTCATCCAGAGATAAAGCAAAATTACCTTTTGGGTGTATGTTTAAGAAAGTAAAACAGATTGTGTTTTACAGCTTAGAAAAAAAATTAGCATTATCCAGAAACGAAAAAGGCAGAAACTCTGATAGTACAGTGGAGATAAGTGAAGCATCAGGCTTTGAACAAAATGTATAGCCAGGGTGATACATCTGTTTCTCTAAACTCTAGAAAGATATACAATATAGTCTTATTTTCTGGTCCATGCATATGCCATATGCTGCTTAAATAGTTGTTTAGGTCACCGACAGTGCTTTTCTTGGGATATATGTTTTGAATCATATGTACTGGGTCAGAAAATCTGCCAGATATGTCTTTTAAAAATGATGGCCCAAGGACCTTCCATTAAAGTAGTTCTAACTTGTATTCTCAGTAGCAAGCCATGTGAATACCTGGATTAACTGTTAGGATAGGTTTGTTTGTCTTCAGAACTATTGTCCTTTCAAAGTCCATTCCAAAGCTACCTTCCCTCACTTCTCCTAAAACAAATTTTAAAAATTATTTATTTATTTATTTGTTTGTTTATTTATTTATTTATTTGGCACAGGGTCTCGCTAAGCAATGGGGACTTGCAGTCTCCTCCTGTCTCAGGCTCCCCAGCACTGGGATCACAGGGGAGGGCCAACACTCCCAATATGACTACCCCACCCAGTGTGCCTAAAATTCTGGGGCTGGCACAGTATGTGCTACTGGTGATCAAAGCCATTTCATTGCCTTGCAAGCAGGTGCTTAGACTGCTGATCTATGTCCCAGCCTCTTCCCTCACTCTAAGTTTTATATTTCCCTTGAAAGCCAGTGGTATCTTCCTGGTCCTACAGGACCTTCTTGTACATTGTATGATGGCCTCCTGCTACCTGAACACACTCTTCCCCATCCCTTTACTTTGGACTCAGAGATTGGCCCTTACCTAACATTCCCATGGGGCTTCTACAATGAGTCATCTCATAGACTGTGAAACTGTTACCAGAATGTAACACTTGCAAGGCTGAGCAAGGACTTTACAATCGCAGCTATATTTGAGGATCACACATTTTTCTGTATTATATTTTTATCTACAATTCAAGATGCAAAGAAACAATATGCTTCAAAAGGACAACTAAAATAATGGATTGCAATGCACATGGTAGCTGGAGATCACGAATTACACCGAGAAAACTAAGTTATCCATGTCTTTAAAGGTGTTTGAATGGTTTTATTTAGATAGCTTATTGTAAGAGATAAGGAAAGTTGTGGCTAAAGATTTAGCTTAAATGTGATTGGTTGTTCAAGTGTAGTTAAAATATGTAGGCAAACCAGATTCTAATGCCAAGCATAGAACATTCAAGAATGACATTTTCAGTCACTACCTATGTGGAAGATGTACATGATGCATAGAATGATGACACAGAGTTACATGAAAAATAAAAATATAAAATCTCTCATCTTCAAAAACCTGTCAAAAATACGTTCTTGGGGGGCCTGGAGAGATGGCTCATTGGAATAAGTGCTTCTCTGGCAAGCACAAGGGCCTGAGTTTGATACCTGGTTCAGCCAAAGAAACAAAAACAAAAACAGAAAAATCATTCCTGGGTTGGTGAGATAACTCAATGGACGAAGTGTCTGCTTAGGCAAGCACAGGGACCTGGTTTGATACCCTGCACTACGTGCCACAGTGGCCCTGCCCTGAGGTTCACTGAGCCAGCCACTGAGACCAGGTGTAGGGACACATGCCCATAATCCCAGCCTTGAGGAGCGTGAAAACAGGAGGATCTCCATGAGTCGGAGCTGCACAGAAGACCCTGTACAAAAAGGCACTCTTAGAAAGATCTAAAAGCCAGACCCATAGACAGAACTTTTATGATCAGCAGTTGTTTTGGATGGTGATGATAAGGAGCAAGTTTTGATTTTCGGTATGAATTCCTTCACAATGAGGTTATGCATGTCCCATAAGTTATGAAACACAATTTTAACTCTGGAAGATGCCAGTTGAAAGTTGCTAACAAACCATTTTGAGATTGAATATGAAGATTTCTATCCAATGAAGAGAAGGTTCAATGAGACACAAATCCAAGAGCACACATTTATTGAAACAATGGTGATACATACACACATACACACATATGTTCTTTTTTTTCTTTTTTGCTTCTTCCAATCCCAAAATGGGTCAGGTGCTTAGTTCTTTTACCTCCTCTTTCTGCCATGCACAGAACAAAACAGATGTAAATAAATATGCATAGACACACAGGTTCCTCGTTGTTGGTGTATGCTACACTGAGCATTTCAACTGGGGTTTATGGGGTAATAAATTATTGTTCTCTGTCCTGGCAAGTTGCTTTTCTGAAAGGCAAGATCCGGTCCTTGAGGCACCAGCTTTTATTGTGCATTTCATATTGAACCAAAGGTCGAATTAATTGACCTTATCTATGTGAAAAACCAGCTGGTTGCCTACATAAGCAAAATCCTTACAGAGAGTTTGAGGGACCTAGGGCAGCTGGAACCTCCAATTAGTAAAGTTAAGGGAACTTCATTTTTTTTTTTTTTTTTGTCTTTTTGAGACAGGGTCTCACTATGCAGTTCAGGCTGGCCTTAAGCTCACTTTGTAGCTCAGGCGGTCTCGAACTCACTACAATCCTCCTGCCTCAGCCTCCCGAGTGCTGGGATTCATTTTTGAGTGATCAGCTGAGAACTAGTAACGATTATATTTTCCCAAATGAATGTTAGAACCAGCACCACGCAGTTCGTTACATGTCTATGTCACATGCTGCCATACAGGACAAGTGTCAGGAAAGGAGGAAGAAAACCTACAAACTACTCTTCCCATGGATCTGAGAATAACTGTGTAAGCTTTTCTATGAGGATCACTAAACCTCAAATAATCATCATTAGAACAAATCTCTCCCTAAAACAAAATAGATGCTCTTTGTACCCACAGTGCACTAGTAGCTGTTATATCAGCACAAGTGCTGGGATCAGAATAGAGAGGAGATTAAGCTTTCTAAAACATCTGTTTCATTCCTTCCTTCAAAAATCAAGTTACCCATTGTAAATAAAGATCGTGGTATTTAAATGAAGGTAAGAAGCAAGGAGAATGTTAACCTTTTCGGCACTTGTATTTTTAAAGGTGAAATGATTATTCTAAGTTTTATCAGGGCAACAAAACATATTTTCCTCACCCCCTAAGAGGTCAAAATAAGTAAATAAGAAATTAGCTTATGTTTCCATTTGTTGATTGTTGTATGTTCTCGCTTGTTAGTTAGGCCTGCGATCATAGCTGCTGGAAGAATTTCATGTGAAAAATGGCTTAGAGTGGCAAAGATAGGCAGGAGATTAATGCTATTGATCACTGTGACTAACATATAAATTTGATTCAATGAATTGAACAAGAACATAAATAACTCATGGGGGGGCAATTGGTAAGATTTACTTAAATAGATATCACTAGGGGTAATAGCAGCTTTTATTTCAAATACTAAATCTTACTTCTTGTCTTCTAAAAAAATCCGCTTAATTTTATCTTATGTAAACAAAATGTGCAAATTAGATTTGATGCATGAAATCTTCGTGCTGTAGCAGCGTCCACTCTGGGTAGAAGCTGGAGGTATCATCTATTGTGGAAGAGATTAAGCCTCTGAGGATGTGTCTGGTTGGTGTAACAATACAGAAGTGGCTGTGTGAAAGGGTTTAAGCCTTGAGCTGAGGTCACAGGCATGGTGATTTAGTGACTTTAGGAAGCAGACTTTAAATGGGGCAAAATGAAGTTTGTTTCCAATTTGAACGGTAGCTAGAGAACACCAACACAGTATTTAGTGCTGAAAGTTAATATCAAGGCCTACTTGGAAATTAAACTGTTTCAAAAAAGCCAAATCTGCTGTTATATTAAATAAAGCACAGTTGCTGGTTATAACTTTCATTTCAAATAAGAAATAAGGACCTAGAGATCAAATTAGCCAAATTTGCAAGAAAAAGAGATCAATTCAGTGACTCACTCCTCATTACTACGAAGCACATAGAAGTTGAGTAGAACAGCATGATACTAATGAAATTAATGCTTGGCTCATGCCTGGATTCATATGCAAGGGAAGAATTTCTTCCCAGAATCAGTCCGTATACATGTTTAATGTAACGTTACAGAATCATGTTCACTAGGATGCTCCTTTAAATTCCTTGTTTCTCAGCCTGCTTCATAGCTCAGGGCCAGCCTGAGAGCTCAGCAGACCAAAGTGCCTCCTCAGACAGAATGCATTGGACAGGGTTTGATCCCCGATGTGCTATGCCAGCTGAGAAGGCCATTGAGACTGGGCACGGTGGTGTGTCCCTGTAGTCCCAACACTTGGGAGGCTGTAAACAGGAGGATCCCTACAAGTCTAACTACATAATGAGACCCTGTACTAAATATATAAAAAAAGAAAGAAATTCCTTGTTTCTGTTTATCATCTAGGATTTGAGGTTCCTGAGAAAGTTAAAGATAAAAGAAGCAAACATCGACAAATAAAAGCACAGATTGAGTGACAGATTTGGGGGCTGTGAATGTTTAGGAGAAGGAGATTATGTAAAATGAAATGCCCCTCCAAAGAATTTTCTATTTTTTTCCAACAAAATTTCTGTCCACTGTAGAAAGGGCTAATGACAAGTCTCTGGAAGGCCATAGTCACACATAGGCATAGAAATAGTCTCTTAATATATGCATTACTGGATCTTGTCCACAGGATAGATTCAATAGTTTGTCAGACTTCCTGGAGGAATTGCATGATAGCCCAGATGCATTTGTGTGTCCTTATGAGTCTCACAATGGAGCAAATATAGTGTCTTCCAAAAAGACCGACTTGCAAAGCTAGACCTCTCAGGTTCCTTAGCCCCCAAGTCTCTGTTTTCCATTGGAAAGCAGGAACGTGCATGTGTTGCTTTGACTCTGAGTACCCCAGGAACCACCAGTGAACCCGAAAGCCCTCACATCTGGCTGTAGCTTGCCCTTGTTTGCTTTAAGTTCTGTACACAGCCAACGACCACCCTGGTGTGAATTAAGGGATGGCTGGCTCTTCTTTACGCATGGTCAGGCGAGGCGCAAGGGGCCAAGCACTCACCTGGCCCAAGGGTGAGCTCCACTGTGTTTTCCAGCTTGCCTTTGTTTTTGTTAGTGTTACCCCTTTTGAAAGAGATTTCTGCAAAGGCAGGCACACATTTATCATCTTCTCTCTTTGCTTATTCCTTGTCCATCAGGTATAAACTATGCTCAGCAAAGAAACACTCAGTGCTTTACAGCCATGCCCTCAAAAACAGACCCACTGGGAAGAGAAACTTCTGGTTTAGATGCTCCCTCTAACAGTTTACTTTTCAGAGATTTTTTGTTTAGTTTTATGACAGCTCACATTGCTTCTCTTCCAATGGATGATTTTCTATGTAAAAGATTCAACTGTATAGAAAGATACTCAGAGAATCTTCAACAATGATTAAGTACAATGCACTGCACACCAGAATTCACGTATGAGATTAAGAGAAACACTACCAACAGGAACAGCGACTTGAACAATCTGCTTGTACAAGTTATAAGAATGAACTGCCCTTCCCAGAACCCATTAGATTGTCATTGTGAATTTTTTTTCTGGGTTGAGATGTGTCAGTTTTGCTTGTTTCATTTTCATAGTCTGCTTCCACAACTGAAAATATGTCAATCAAGCAATGATCCTTAGGAAAGTCCCAGGCAATGTTATTTCTATCTTTTCTTTCTTTCTTTCTTTCTTTCTTTCTTTCTTTCTTTCTTTCTTTCTTTCTTTCTTTCTTTCTTCCTTTCTCTTTCTCTCTCTCTCTCTCTCTCTCTCTCTCTCTCTCTCTCTTTTATCTGTCTTTCTTTACTTTCCTTTTTTTTTCATATTTTAGGGAAGGGTCTACAGGGTGTTCAGGGTGTCACTACTAGATCAGACTCATAGAGATCACCTGTTTACAGCCTCCCAAGAGCTAGGATTACAGGTGCACACCACCATGCCCATCTCAATCTCTGTCTAAGCATGCCCCAGGGGGTGGGGCTGGCATGGCAGGCCCAAGGATCGAACCCCCTCCCCCTGTGTATGCTTGCAGACACTTTAATCCTTTGGCCTACTTGGCAGGCCCTCTGTCTTCCTTTTCTATTCTTCAAAAAAATATGATTTCTTTGTGAAAACCCTGTAATTCCAGGAATATAGCATCAAAACAACTATTTAAAAAGTAAGGGCCAGGGAGATAGCGCAGCGATCTAAGCACCTGCCTAGACAAGGGCAGGGACAGGGATTCAATCCCCAGTACCACAAGCTGCTCTGGCCCTGACCCAGGTGCTCCGAGCTGGCCATTGAATTTGGCATGTTGGTGCACACCTGTAATCACCGTGCTGGGGACCCTGAAAACAGAAGGACCACTACAAGTCCGAGCTACATAGTGAGACCCTGTACCAAATATATATTTTTGTTTAAAAAAAGAGTAAAACTGTTATTCACTGTGCTGCTTTGCGAATTTAAAGCAAATTTGATGCAGTTTCAAACATAAAGGACAAAATGTAATATTTTCACGTATGTTTGATGTTCATAACTTTCAGTATGAATAACTAAAATTTTCTGTAGAACACATATGACTAAAAAAGCAACTGGGGTTTAAACTTTCTTCTTTTATAGGTGATATATATGTCAGATAGTAGCTTCATCAGCTTCACGTCCTTCTCTCCATACAGTGACTCTGTGAAGTCCTCTGCTCTCATTCTGGAGTAAGGCCATGCAGGTCTTTGTTACTGCCCCCTGCTGGCAGAGTCTTGCCTTGCAGAAAATTTCTAGCAAGTTCATTGTCTTTCAGTGTCGTGTATATAGGCCACAATTCAGGAACTCTGTGAATACAAATGCTTGTAATTATCATGAAGCTGGCACGAATTTGATGATAACTGTATATGTTCACTGTTACTGGGAAACTTTTAACCAGACGTTGTAACCCTGGGAGCAGCCAGGTTTGATTTTGAACACCCTACATTCCTGTAAAGGGTTTTTAAACTATACACTTCAATGCTAAAAGCCCTAATGGTCTGGATCTATTAAGCGTGAGCTCTGGAAATGCCACTTATGGCCATCTTGACTTAAATGGTGACAACGAAGGTCAAGTAAGTAGACAAAGACACAAAGTGAAGGAGATAATGAAAGGACATAGGGTTATTGGTCTCTGATGAAATAAAATGAATCTTTATGAGGTTTGTATTAGCATCATGTATGCAGCAATTAATGTTAGTAGCAAAGAATATGTGTACAAATAAATGAAAACAAATAGAGCTTATTCATGGATGTAATTAATGTTGCTATTATAATAACTGTTTGCTCATACCAAGTTACAGTTTTTGACTGTTCCTTTTCAATATTTAACAGCATCTACAATTAATCTCTCCTGGCACATGGATTTTTCTTCATAGTTGGAAGACGGGTAATTTTCCAGAGATCGAGAATGCTTTTGCTTAAGCAGACAATGCCGGACTTATGTAAATATTGGTGCTGGATGGATCTTTTGCATTTAAAAATGTGTTAGTAACTCTCCCTTTTCTCTACTGTGGGTTTGCCTTACAACTGGAACAGAGGTAGTTTCTTAGATAGCTAGAGTCTTTTTACGTGAAGGGTACAAAGATATGCTAAAGGCGATGGCATTTACTTGACTTAATGTCTAAAATACAGCAAATGCCTTATTTTTCAATCAAATGGATGACCAGAAACTATAAAGAAAATTGCCTTTAAATAACAGAAACACACTCTAAACCCTTTTTGGCTTTAAAACTTGCCTTCCTAGGACCAGCTGTCTTGGGAGACATAACAGGGTGCCCCTTATTTCCTGGATGGGAGGTGGGGTCCCCAGGAAGGTTGGGGCAGCTTGCAGCAGGCGTGGTACATGGTCACATTCAGCCTAAATGTTTTTCTTAAATGCCAAATGTCACAAAACCCGAAGCGCCGGCAACAGTTGAGCTTTGCATGCCTTGGTAGTTTCAGACATTGCATGCCGCCCTCATGTCTAGGGAAAGATAGATGTCCATTAATTCTCCAGATGTGCTATCTGCTCAGCGACACTTATAACCAAGTCTGGAAATGTTTGAATAAATGACTGTTTTTTTTTTCCACTTTACTTCTGGTGATTTCAGAAGATTGGAGCCGTGTCCACCGTCAGTTTATATATATATTTTTGATCTTCGTTTCAATACTGCAAATCTTTCCTCTTACTCTGTATATAATTCTGTCACATCATAGCGTTTCTCAAATGGCTTTTGTTTCCAAATGAAAGTTTTTAACCCTCGAACTAATTTTAACAGGTAGGTCTATATCCCCACCTGGTGGCCACAGTGGAGAATACACTTTTCTTCTCTGAAAGCTTCACCGTTCAGTGACTGAAATTTTTCTTTTGATCATTTTTCTATATGTTACACTCAGCAGAAATAAAAAAAACAACAACATAGTGACATAACAAAATAGATTACCCCTAGAAGGAACTGTCCCATAATTAATTTCAAAATCGCAGGGTGAAATTATGCATCACTAAATTTGGTTATTAGTTTTGCAATTTTATGTTTAAGAAACATTTTTATACAAAAGTTATATTTATGGGAAAAATAAATGCAATAGTACAGAGCGCTCCTGTAATCTGTCACGAAGTATTACCTTTGGTTCACATTATGCATTAATTACTGTCTTACTTTTGAAAACTACAAAACAAAAAATGTTACTATTTAGTAGTCCCATTGACTAGTTTCAGAGCTCAGGTAGGTTTCACTGGCATTTGTGTTTCTATTACCGACTTTCCTGTTCTATATCCAGGACAGTTCAGCATCCTGAGTTCTGCATCAAAGCTCCTTCATGTTCCCTCTTTGCATTTGCATATACACAGGTCTTATTTCCACGCATCACAATGACAGGGTCAGCAAACAGCGAGTATGGTTCCGCTGCTGATTTTTGCTGGTCTGCAGTGCGGAGAAGTTGATGCTTTTTCTCGTCCTGTTTAATGTCTTATAACTTTTTATTTTTTTTTATAACTTTCTTTGGAAAAAGAATTTCGGAGGCTTATATCTGGTACTCTGAACAACTAATTTGAAGACAGTATTATGCAATAGAGCAAGCACTGGCAAATTCCTATTGTCTGGTTTGGAGGAGTTCTGTATCATTTCTAATGTTTTCTTTCTTGCTCTCGGTATTTTGTATTCTGTATTTATTATTATTTTGATAATAATAATAAAGGGAACATAATATAGCTATAGTATAACTGTATAACAGGTAGACAATTAACTATTATGTTCATAAGGTGACTTTTACAGTTGAAAAGGTTTTAAGAATACTGGGGACATAGAATGAAAACATGCTGAGCTCATTTATGGAAATGCAAATCTGGGAGCAAAGTGTCCTCTGTTCCTTTCCAGTTGCCTTTCGGCGTCTCCATCCCAAGATCACCCTTCTACGGGGCTGTGTTTCAGGGAGCTGATAAGTTAGATGCTCAGTGACTTAATTGCTACCCAATTCATTCATTTCTCTCATGAACATGCGCTTGGCGTCTGTCATGCACAAGGAAATGTGGTTGGAATCAGGGACACAGAGAGGTAGCCTGGTACTAGGTGAATGGATGGCTGGACAGTATGTCCACTTTCTAAACTTTCTACACTCTTTTAGCTGTTATTTTTTTTAAACCAGGAATTGAACTCAGGGCCTTGCACTTTTCAGGAACTTTACTGCTGAGCTGTCTCCCCAGCTATATTCTTTATAATAAATGCAACTTCATCATTCCACAGTCATTTTTTTAGTATTTTAACCTTCAAATTCAGTACAAGTCACTTCACCTTAGCACTATTTAATACCCCTTCTGGATGTGTTTATCTTACTGTATGACTTCCTTTGTGAAATTTGATTTTCACGTTAGTCGGGGCAGTGTTTATCGGATTTAATATAGTATCCCACCTCTGCTAAAAGAATGCCTGGCGATTGATAAGGGAACACGTTAGGAACAGAACTGAAGCACTGAGACCTTCACTCTTCACCCACTGTATTTCCACGTCTTTCCTTTGATTCACTGCTAATAGCAGTGTCTCATTTTTACCATCCTGGCTAATTTCTGTCCACTGTTTACTACTGTACACAGGTCTTTTCTGTTTTGCAAGTCTACTCTGAGCTCACCTGCCCAAGTTTCCAGGCCTTAATTCTAATCGTAAGGACTGGAAATCCCACACCTTTTTTATTTATTAATTAATTAATTTATTTATTTATTTATATTTTTAGGGAAGGGTCTACACGATGTTTAGTGTCTCATTACTAGATCAGACTCATAGTGATTCTCCTGTTCGAAGCCTCCCAAAGGCTAGGATTACAGGTGTGTGCCATCACGCCCAGTCTCAAGTGCCCTAGGGGCAGGGCCCACATAGCAGGCCAAGGGATGGAGCCCCTGACCCCTATGTCTGCTTGCAGGTGCTTTAATCAGCTCAGCTATTTGGCTGGGCCTTGGAAATGCCAAACTTTAATCCTAATCCTAAAACCTCAAGGTCAGTATTTATATTTGTTTATTTGTGGGAACAAAAGATAAAATTGCTGTGTTTCATATGCAGGTAAAATTTTTTTTCTGTGTTCTTTTCCTTTGTTCTTTTTTTCTTTTAGAGACAGCATCTGTCTACATAGCTCACTACATAGCTCAGGCTGGCCTTGAACTCACTGTAAAGCTCTGGCTACCCTCAAACTCGCAGCGATTGTCTGGCCTCAGTCTCCCGAGTCCTTGGAATAGCGATTGTCTGGCCTCAGTCTCCCGAGTCCTTGGAATAAGGTGCACATGAATCAGTCTCAGCTTCTGTGTTTTTAGAACTCATTTGTTTCATTTGCTTTGGAGCAAAGATGGTGTGGATCCATGACAGTGAGATAGAATTCATTTACATGAAAACTATAAAATAGCTGTCGAGTTCCATAAGGCCACAAGAGGGCAGGATAGTATTGTGGGTGCCATCTTCATGGGGGCTACTTGCTTTATGCAATATTATGTGTACTTGTATGGATTTTTTTAAATACACATGTATGTATTGTATTCTGTTTTCTGTCCTGAATAGCCAGTACCTATTATTGTAGGAGAAACCACAAATAAATGTGTTCTGTATTAAATCATTCATATGAAAAAAAAAAAAAAAAAAAAAAAACAACTCTGCTTAATCTTCATTCTGAGCCAGCCAAGTAGTCCCGGCACTGCCTCTGGCCTCATGTTTCTTGCCTGCCTGCCTAGTACACTGATACCATGGTGTGATAACTGACTGCTGTGGGCAACAGCTCGATCATGTGTGGCATCTATGCTTTCCAAAGAGCTGGGACTTAGTAGACATTTCGCTTAGTATCACATGAAAAAATACGAAGGTAAAATTTATGCCTGCCTGGACTGCAAGTCTTTTATATTTAAAATTATTTATAACTGTAGGCTTTCTTGGTGCCTGTGATAGCTTTTAATCTGTGTGTGTGTGTGTGTGTGTGTGTGTTCTTCCACATGATTGTGTTTTCTCACTTCATATTTGTTGATGTGGACTTGAGGATTGAACCCAGGGCCTTTGCACTGAGCTACGTCTCCAGCCTCTTTTTATTTATTTATTTTGCTTAACCTTGAGATGAGTCTCAGTAACTTGCTAACTTGCCTTGGCTGGGCTCTAACCTATAATCCTCCTGCTTCAGTCTCTCAGAGTGCTGAGATTAGAGGAGAGGGTATGTTTTGTTTTTAAAGGATGAAATCAGAATCCAGCCAATAGACTGCTTCAGTCAGATCTTTACAACAGGGTTCATCTCTTGATCTGAACTGACGCCAGTCCTCCTGTATTCCTCAGCATCGTGTGTGGGCCAGGCCAGGGAGCGCCCTGCGGTGTGGGAGGTCATTACTATGCTTCCATTGGGCAGGACACAGCTCTGGGCTCACTGAGCACATATCTGATTTTTCCTCGTTTATCATGGCATCCCACCTTGCAGCAAGTGGAATGCAATTCAGTAACTGAACCAAAGCACTGCCAGTTTTGCTTATGGATCTTTCAAAGTTGGATAGGTGGTTGCATTTAGGACTATTCTGGATGACATGGTGAAAAGTGGAAAGAAGTCTTTGATGAACAACCACATGCCTGATAAATTCGAATTCCAGGCATTCCAAACAATACTACAGGTAGGGAACCTTTAAAGAGAAGCTGCAGTCGAGCTTTCCCACAGATTCATCGTGCAGATGCTGGCACACAGGAAGCTAAATATTATCTGAGATCTAAGGACCACATTTGCCATAGGTTCGGGGTGTTTTCATCCAGGGTTTCAAGTTCTGAAGACTTCAAGAGCCCTCAGACCAAAGGCAGAAAGAATTTGTGACCTTGCCAGATATCAAGAACATCAAGCTTAATGTCTATTAATCTGAATTATATGGTTGACATCAAAATAAATTTCAAGTCTGTAGAACTCTCAGTAAAGTGCACAAATAACAAGAACTTTCCTCATTTGAAATAACTCCAAAGGGCCAGCCAAATAGCTCAGTGGATCAAAGCTCCAGTAAGCAGGCACAGGGGCCAGGCGTTCAATCCCAGGGCCTGCCGTGCTAGCCCCGCCCTCAGGGCTTGCTGAGACAGCGATTGAGATCAGGTGTGGTGGTGAGCACCTGTAATCCCAGCTTTTGGGAGGCTGTGGACAGGAAGATCACTACAAGTCTGATCTAGTAGTGAGACGCTGAACACCTTGCAGACCCTTTCCTAAGGAAAAAAGCAAAATACAAAAAAGAAAGAACTCCAAAAGATGCTACAAATTCAGTAATAGCCTTCTAGAAAAAATTGGAAAACCCATATTATTAAAGTCAGAGGTCATAGAATCTTATTTAGACATAGTCTATCTATTGCCGCAGTCCTGTGTATTCTCTCGTCTGTTGTTGTAGCTCTTGCGAGGGCATTGTAACCCATTCACGCAGAGCAAACACAGGGCTCCCTAGAGTTAACATCTGTCCCCATGTGGAATCAGCTAAACTAATACATGACAATAATGCATCAAATTCGCTTCATTAGTAGCTAGGACAAGAGCAACTGCCATTTGCTGAAAATGTATTTCGTAAAAAAATGAAATATGCCTTTATAGAATTTAATAGATATCTAATAACACTTCTTTAAGCATGCAAGTTGTGAACCTAAAATACAAACAACAAGCAACATATTTGTTATAATTAAAATAAAGTGCCGACAATTACACAGGAGATAGAAATTGTTATTTTTTTTAAGGAAATGATATTTTCAGTAAAACTTTAACCTGAAAAATGCCTTTAGTTGTTCACAAATTTTCTGAGCCCTCTAGGGATGTAGTAAATCCTTCATAGTAAAACTACAGAGTAGGTCATTTCAAAAACAACCTGAAATTAATTTCCTATAAAACTTAACAGTCTTGCATACAAGATTGAGCCAATTTCGCTGCCAGCATCATTCGAGGGACACTGCAAGAGTGGAATCCTGCACCATCATTTTTTCTGCAACAAGTGACACAGCTAGTCAGTAGTAGTCTAATGACAAAAGAAAACTTCACTGGAACAGATCACAGTCTTGTCCTGAGAGGCCAAGGAATTTCACCAAGTTCTCTCAAGTCTCAGAGCAAGGTTCTGGGTAAAATGGTATATTCCCACAGTAGTGAGCATGCTCAGAAAGCATGGCATTTATAAACACAGTGGAGTACTACTCTGCCATTAAAAGGATACACCTGAGACATCTGTCAGAAAATGGATGCACACTGAGACCATAATATTAAGTGAAACAACTCAGATGCACAAGCTTAAATCTCACATGGTATCTCTTATGTGAAAAAGCCTCTCTGTCTTTGTCTGTGTCCCTGTATCTCTCTAAAAGTAAAAGACAAGTAGGTAATAGGGAGAGAGGAGAGAGGAGAGAGGCGGAGAGAGGAGAGAGAGGAGAGAGGAGAGAGAAAGAGGAGAGTTGAGATGGGAGAGTAGAGAGAGGAGAGAGGAAAGGGGAGAGAGGTTTCTAAAAGTATAATTTGGCTGGTGAGATGGCTCAATAGAGTAAGCACTTGCCTACCAGGAACAAGGTGCAGAGTTCAATCCCTGATACCACAAAAAATAAAGAAAGAAAGAAAAGAAAAAGCCTATGTGGACCAGCCAAATAGCTCAATGGATTAAAGATTTTGTAAGCAGGTGCAGGGGCCAGAGGTTCGGTCTCCAGGCCTGCCTTACTGGACCTGCCCTTAGGGCATCCTGAACTGGGCATGGTGGTGTGCACCTGTAATCCCAGCTACTAGGAGACTATAAACAGGAAAATCTGTGAGTCCAATCTAGGAGTGAGACCCTGAACACCTTCAACACCCTTCCCTAATATATATATATATATATATATATATATATATATATTTCAATTGTCTTACATGCTTTATATGTTATTTGGCCTATTAATCTGTTTTTTTTCTATTTTATTTTATTGAGAAACAAATAGCAATGAGACAGTGTCAAAACTGATTAATAGGAGTTTCAATAATTAATACATGGTTATATTCTTAGTGTTTATCTACAGCATAAGAAGCAGATAGGATAGCCTGTCCAAACACTATTAGTATAAATCTTTCTACTCATTGAATTAAGAGAAAGTAGCTGTGTATCTAACCTAACTACTCTGTATATACAATACAAAATGGTCTTTCCTTTGTAGTCCCCTTATTTTTGTTTAGTCTTGTCAGAGATGGGTATTCCACTAGCATCTAAATACTATAGGTGCATGAATTCAGCAAAATACTCCAACACAGTCCAGCAGTCCACAATAGTAGTGGGTTATCCAGAGAAGCTGTTGACTTTCCCCTTTCACAGCTCAGCATATTAATATATCTTAACTTTATATACCTCATTTTTATACTTTTCTGCTTGATGATTAAGACAAAGATAAAGTGAGACCTATATAACAATAAATGTGACTTTTTTTATCTGATAAGGTCAATCAAGTCCCCTCAGGATTTATCCTGTAACCCTGTACCACACTTAGTAGATCCTTTGCCAGTGTCAGCCTTGTGGATGAGTCATGGCCATTAGCTTAACAATTTGCTCATTGTAAAAGCCTCAGAGAATGTTTTGTCTCCATGTGACTCTCCTTAGGCACATTCTACATCATGATCACTTTCCTCTGTGGCCCCATAATCTCCTTGATCAGAAAATTTGGGACACAACTGAGTTACATGATGTTAGAGTACAGGTTCTTCGATGTCCTGGGTCTTCACTGGCCTTGAAAGTCTAGGGCCAAAATTTTGGCTGACACTGCAGCCCTTCCTGTTCTCTGATTTTTGATCTGCAAACTTAGGTTATTAACCATCCAGAAGAGAAGTTTATTATTACCCTGCAGCACACGCAGTTCAGTTTACCCTAACTATCTGTCTAAGTATCAATCATTTTAGGCATAACATGCAACAGATGTTTCCCTTCAAGTATTGATATGTTAAATGTTAAGTCTCTACAGAATATGAAGGAAAAAAAAACAATTTTAAAAAATATGAGTAAACACTAACATTTTTACACAGAAATTTAGAAATCTAACCATATGCAGCATTGTAGAAGGACAGTCTTGTAACATTTATTTTTTCTTCTGTCTTTTTTTTTCATTTATTACCCTTAATTTTTCTTAAAAAACTTTTACTTGACAGACAGTATGGTAATAACTGGTATGTCATGACATGAAGTACATATTTATGAGACCAGAATGACAGGCTTTCCAAGCATGACCCTTCTATTACACATTGCTATCTTCAGTGCAGTTGCTTGGTTCACAGGTATTAGTCAGGGTGAGAATCCTACCAATCAACTGCTAATTTCAAAAACCTGCTGATGTTCCTCAGGACCATTGCCTTACTCATCTTGTATGTATAAATGTATGGCTTTGCCCTTATCATGTTTCCAAGCTTTTCTCCTTGCCCTCTCCTTGTTGTCCAATCCTCAAGTTCTCTCTTTCCTTTTAATTGTATTATACCTTTCTATTTATGTTTCTTCTTTTGAGTTCTTATACTAGGGAAACTACAAGATTTACACACGTGGGTCCAGTTTATTTCACTTATAAGTATATTTTTAAGTGGCATCCACTTAAATATGAACACTTTGAGTTTATCATTCTTTACAGCTGAGTAATACTCCATTGTATAAAGATATCAACTTTTTCAACCATTTCTCATGTGACAGGCATCTTGGTTGTTTCCAAGATTTTGCTATCACAAATTGTGCTGCTATAAACATAGGTACACATATATCCCTATAATACCATTTTTTTCAGTTCTTCTAGGAAAATTCCCAGTAGGGGTAATAGCTGGCTAGAATGGGATTTCCAGTCCTAGTTTCTTAATGCATCTGCACACTGATTTCCATAATGGTTGTACCAGTCTACATTCCCACCAGCAGTAGAGAAGGATTTTCTTTTCCCCACATTTTCTCCAACATTTGTTGTTTGTTAAGTTATTTATGATAGCCATTCTTCCTGGGATTAATCTGATTTTTAAACTTTATATATGATAATTAACTTACTTTATAATGTAGAAAAATGAATCTGACACTGGAAAAATAAGAGGCTGAGGGACGGTGATAAGAAAGAAGTGAAATGTGTTATGCACATTTGCACATTCTCTACAGTGAATGTCATGGTTATATACTGCAAACATACTAATAAAAGTGAGGGAGGGAGAGAAACAGAGAGAGAGAGAGAGAGAGAAGAAAGAAACAAAAAAACAAACAAAAAACAAACAAAGAAACAAAGAAAGAAAGAAGTGGATGTGTATCTTGACATGACTACTAGATACACTGTCCAAGAAGTGTGACCTACTTTTTAAAACTGAAATTTATGTAAAGGAAGAGTCCAGGTCAGAAAGAAATGCTAACTATTTCAGAAGCTAGACTCTTCTGCACTGGTCATTAATGCTAACGCCTTCTGCTTAGTGCCTCTAGCTCAACCCAAGTAATGAGCCCCTTCCCAAGCACTGGCACTTTGCAACAGTGCTTGCTTTAAAAATGTGATTCTCCTGAAGGGAAAAATAACTAAACAATGTTCTCCTCCAGATCATTAGCATCAGTTGAATAAATAACAACAGAAAAAGGGAATAAGCAAAATCCTAAATGCTCTGATACTTTGTCTGGGATTCATAAAATAGCAACTCATTTACAATACTGAATATGGTACTTCTGGGAAAACATTCCTTTTAATTCGCAGTCATTTTAGACACAAGAGTGGACATGATCATTGGAGAAATGAATCATTTAAGTATTTCTTCATCACAGTGAAAGCAAACAATCGTGATAGCTTTCAATGAAATAAGCAACTCTGCAACTCCAATTGACCTGGTTAGATTTTAGACAAAACTGGCTACTGACAACTTTTATTTTTCATACTGGTAAGTCCAAGAATGTTCGGGAAAGTGTAGACTTCAGGGGCAAAGATAGGTTTCCACATCAGCTGTATTCCATTTACAAAAAATAGGGGGTGACTAGTCTGACCAGCTCCAGGAAAACTCATATACTATCCCTGAGCATGTTCATACAAACACAGCATCACCGGCCATCACCTCATTTATGCTCACATCTTTTTTAAATTAATTTTATTGAGAAACAAACAGCAATGAGACAGTTTCAAAACCGATTAGTAGGACAGTTTCAATGATTAATACATTGCATATTGTTACCTTCTTAGTTGCTATTCATAGTATAAGATGCAGACATGATATCCTGTCCACAAACAATTTTAGTACAAATCTTTCTTCTCAGTGAATTAAGAAAAATAGCTGTATATTTACCCTATTTTGCATATACATACACAAAATGGTCCTTCAGTTATATCTCCTTTTTTGGTTTAGTTTTGTTAGAGATGGCTATTCCATTGCCATGTAAATATTGTAGGTGCATGAACTCAGCAAAATAATCCAACATAGTCTAGTAGTCTATAATAGCAGTGGGTTATCCATAGGACTACCAATGTCAGAAGTTATTGACTTGAGTCTTTTACAGCTCAGCATATTAAGATGACTTTCCTTTTTATACCTCGATTTTATACCTTTCTGCTGTATGGTTAAGACCAAGATAAAGACCTTAATCTATCAGCCTCTGGAAATCATGTTTCCAAAAGTGAAATTTAATAATTTATGGAATGGCTATGCACGCATCCCCACTGTCATGGAGGAACCTTAGTGTTCTTCCTCTCAGAAAATACTTGCTAATACTTTCTGATCCTAATGCAAACTTCACTAAGATCTCTTTGTGTATATACTTACGTATTTCACTTTCTTGAATTTATTTATTTTTCATTCCAGGCTACAAAATCTCTTAAAATCATAATAGTTAAATACATGCTCTTTTATTTGGCCCAAATGTTTCATGACTAAGGAAAACCCAGAAATACATTGGAATTGCTCTAGATTTTTTCAAGCCATTGTTATGATCTGTTATGCATAGTTTTATATGATTTTGGTAAAAAATACAGCAAGGACAACTTACTAGACTTATCTTGCATTTTAAATGAATGAAGTTAATGGAAGTGTTTCTTATTTAAGAATTTTAAAATATCTTCATGTAAATTAAAACTTGTTAGCATTTTCCAGTATCACCAGTTAGTTCTTGGAAACAGCAGGGATTGAAACATTTTCAAATAATACAAAAAGTCTAATCCTAAGATTGAGAGAACAGAATATTAACTAGCACACAGAGATGGATAATAGCAATGTTTCAGTGATTTTGTTTCTCTCTAGAACATTCTGTGAAAACCACTTCCAACCTAGAAAAGTCAAATACATGTCTTATTCCCTCAGCTTCTTTCAGGTAGGTTTACCACCAAAAAGCCAACCATCAAGCCAAGTGACTTTTTACTGAAAATAACAGAGATTTTTACCTCACTATAAATGATTTTTCCCCTTTTCTGAAAACATGGTGGACCAGTGCTTCCTTTCCACAAGAAGGAGGGAAGACAAAAGAATCATTTCTTTTCCCTGGTAGATCAAGAAGGAAAATGCTTATTTGTTTCAGGAGTTTCCCTTCCTCAGCAGTCCAAGAAATCTGTGACTATTTTTCTAGGACCAGATGCAGATTTCAATAGGAGAAAGAGCTGGCTGAGATCCATTTAACTACTGCCACAGAAGACTATCAGAGTGGAGGAAAGGGTCCTCTGGTATTTAACATGTGGGAGATGCTCCAAAATGCACTTCCCAAGGACAAAGCTGTCAGAAAAGAAAAGTTTCATGAAAAAAGAAACCTTTTCCACATCTAGAACTCGAGGGCTAGACTATATCCAGGCTCAGATTCCACAAAGATGCTGAGAAACTATCAATGTTAGGGTTCTCTGATGATTTATATCAGTTCTACAAAAGGTTTCTGTCCTCTACTTTGGGAACACCTTCAGTGACAAGCTGTCCACAGATGTCAAGGAGCTTGCTACAGCAGCTATATCTAGAGACATCCTCATCTTAATCTCAGGGTCATTCCTGTTGCCTAATTTGTCTTCTCTGTAACATGTGAGATGAACACCCTGGTCTTCATCCCTGCTCAAGCTGGAGCTTGCTGGTGATTAAAGTCCCCTGATATAAACTTTGGACTTCTGAATGAAAGTCGAAATAACCAAGAAAAAGAAAATCCTTTCTCTCCAAATGACTGACTCTAAACTTCATACCCTACACCTCCCCGACAAGTCTTGGAACTCCAGTCAACCTGACGAACCAACGTGATGAGACATAATCATTCAGGTTCTCTTCTTGCCTTGTCTTGCTGTCATCCTTCACTCTGCTTGGAGGTCACATGTCCCAGTGAGTCATGCAGCTTTTCATTTGCTGAAGAGCCACAGTTGACACCACATCCCTGAAATAAAGAAGATGTTAAGATTGCACAGAACATATCCAAACTAGAAATTTCTTATCACTGTATCTTAATGCATGCCTTTCATGATCATGAGACTTCTTCAGTCTCAGACATCTTATTTCAATTGATTAAGAGAAGCACAAAAAGGAAATTGCTATCCCAAACTGGCCACCTACAGCAACCGAGTTGGGAGCAGAGAGACAATTTAGCATCAAGCCTCCCTGTACCTTTCACAAAACGCAGTGTCCGCTTGCTATTTGACAAGATTGTTGCCTCCACATAATTGGAGAACTGTCTAATACTTAAAAGAGTACAAATAAAATGAGACTTCCCAAGTTTTCATCCAGGTCCTGGTGTGGTTGTGCCAATGAATCTATTTTTAAGAGGTAGCTATTACTAGGAAATTTGAGCCCCACCTAGCAAATTTAATGACACCTCATTGTAAAATAAAAAGTAATGTTACAACAAGAGGATCAGGAATGTAGCTCAGATAGGAGTTCTTGGATTCAATCTTCAGTACAGCAGGAAAAAAAGCTTCATTCTTTATGTCACTGATAATGTTTTCTTGCCTATAGGTTATATGATCATGGATGAGTTATTTAATAACTGTAGTCAAGAATGAAGGAAATATACCTCTCCTCATTAAGATCGTGGTAAAAGGAAGTAGCGAAGTGCTGTGGATGGTGAATCATTCCTAGCTATCTTTTTCCAGACATTTCTATTTTATAATTCCTTGATCTGATAGTAACATTGAAGAGTTATTAGTAATTATTGGTCAGCTGAGGAATGAAATGTGGAGTACCTAGAAGTCAATGCATAGAAATGTGCAGTTGGACCACACCCATCTTTGGCTATTAAGCAACATCAAGCCTCATACACAGCTACCTGAGCCTTCACAGGAAGTATACAATGCGAAGGATGCTGAACCTGGTTTAAAGCTGGTTTTCTGTCACCATCTTGAAATCCTTACTAGTTTAATTTTCAGTTGTTTTATGTGCTAGATCAAGTATGACAAGGCCACACGTGTGGAAGCAGGGGAGAGGCACGCGGAATGCATGTAAACTGTGGTTTCCTCAGGATTTGTTCCTCTGTATCATCTGCAGTACGTCATTCCATGGTGTAATTCTAGAGAATCTGTGACACATGGTGTGGGCATATCAGGGCAGAGGCTGTGCTCACTGCCATTGCTGAGGAGCACCTGTGGAGCACACTCCAGAAGCCAGAACGCCAAGCACACTTGGCTGACGATGGTCATTTGCAGAAGAGCAGCCCTGTCCTGCCCAACACTTTGCTTATTCATGTCCTTCCCTACCCTCAGCTGATATATTTAAGTGACGTCTCAATAAACCAGACCAGTGCCATCAGCCTGGTCTCCAGGATCTTCCTCCTCTATCATACTCAACACAACATGGAAGTGTAAAGGAATAATAGAATGCAAGTGGTGTGTTACTTCTCCAAGTGAATAGCCAGCAATTCCACTTGGAAGCCCACCTTCTTGCTAAAATGAGAATCATCCAGCAAAGAACATGGTAACAACATTGGAGGAAACATGAAAGGGCAAGGAATCTGTCTTAGCTACTAGTGTTCCTTACTTTCCTCCAGATATCAGACTATTTCATGCTAAGAACGATGGCAAAGATAGACCTAGAATCCATGCTGCATTTTGCAAACTTCTGTCCTTGTATGTGGCTGTATCCTGAAATGAAAGATAAACAGCAGAGGAATTTATTTTTCTGAAGAATTTATAGTGTCCTGATAAGAAGGAAATAGGTATAGGGGCTACAGAATACTATGTAATTTTGGTGATGCTGTGTAATCTACGAAGTAATCTTGTATTTGTATTTTACACAGGCATTGCAAAATACCAGGGGAATTCATGCCAAGCATTATGCTTTTATGTTTTCCTTACTTCAAGTTAATTAAATAAATAACATCAAGTAATAAAAAGGCATTATGCATTGAAGAGAGGAGTGGGGAGAGAGTGAGAGAGAGAGACAGAAAGACAGACAGACACAGAGGGAGACAGAAAAAAAAACAGAAACAGAGAGAGACAGAGACAGAAAGAGAGATGAGAGACAGTGAAACAGACATGAGAGAGAGACAGACAGTGACAGTGAAAGAGGAGAGAGAGAGAGAGAGAGAGAGAGAGAGAGAGAGAGAGAGAGAGAGAGAGAGAGAGAGTCACAAGTTCATGTGCTATTTTTCTTCTTAGAACAGGGGTTTTCATTTACATTCTTCTTGGACCCCCAAATTTTGAAATCCTCCATGGCATTGTTCCCATCACAAACATGAAGTGTTTATACAAAAGATCTCCTAGATTCTTCCGTTCTGGGTAGGCTTTACACTTGGAAAACGGTGCTGTCTTCCCTGCTGGGTTACATAGACCTACCGAAAGAAAGCAGCGCCTGTGGCAGTTTAGCTGACAGATGGCGCTATTTTACTGAGGAAAAGAACCTCTCTTTTGAGTCCCTGTCCCTGCTTCTGCCTGTAGGATTTGGTGTGAGGGAGTGCTGGATTTTGACCTTTCATTTGTCCCCTGGACTGAGTTGTTTTATGCAAAACAAAGATACCTCATTAAGAAGCAGCATGTTGATTTTACTTGTTCAAATATTTTCTTCTTTGAAACTTTGACTAGCCTTCATTTCTAACCCATCTTGTGTGCATCAGGGCTCACAGGGCAGCTGCTGCATCTTGTTTCCTAGTAGAAGACAGCATGAAATGCGTTTGGAACAAAGTCTCCCGCATTGCTCTCTGAGCCCTACTATTTTAGACAAGGGGAAATGGATAAAACACTATGAACTTCTTGGGAACTAGTGGGAATTATGCAGGGAGACACAACCCAATTAACTTTTCCTTTCTGCTGTTGTTAATTTTGTTGTCATTTTGAAATAAAAGTCCTCCAAAGAATAGAAAAGTAATCTTACTTCCGTAATAATAGGTTTGAACAGCAAGACTCTTTAAATGATAATATTTCAGTGAGCATCACTGCCTTTGTAGGAAAAAGAAAAAAAGTTCTCTTTTTTATTTTTATTTTTTATTAATTTTATTGAGAAAAAAATTGTACCAAGACACCTTCAAAACAGGTCAGTAGGAGAGCTACAACAATTAATACATTGCATATTGTCTTGGTAGTAGTCATTCATACCACAAGATGCAGACATGATATCCTGTCCAAACACTATTGGTACAAATCTTTCTTCATATTGAATTAAGAGAAAGTAGCTGTATATCTATCCTATTTTGTATATACAGATGCAAAATGGTCCTTCATTTCTCTCTCTCTCTCTCTCTCTCTCTCTCTCTCTCTCTCTCTCTGTCTCTGTCTTTTGTTTTGGTTCAGTTATGCTGAGCTGTGGAAGGCAAGTTCTCTTGACGTCATTGAAAATCCACTGCCTTTCCTTCAGAGCAAGCCTGTAGGCTAATTAGGTGCTCCCCTCCTGAACTCCTCCTTCTGCCCTGGCGGCTCCCCCTGCCCAGCGCAGTTGAATTTCAGCGTTTTGCACCTCTTGGTTTTCCTCCCACACAGCAGTGAAGTGTCGCTAGCAAACAGCAGAGCAGCTGCTGTGCTTGTCCCCAAAAGCGGCTCTGTTCCCCCAGGGGGCAGGGTCAATTACGTAAAGAGAGTTTCTCAGGGTTTCCTGGGAAAGGAGGGATGCTGGTCCACACTGAATTGGACATGACGACAAGTCACTTAAGTCCAACTCGGGGGCACTCCGGAGTGGTAGGAGTGCCAGGGAACTCGCGAGGCTGCTTCTCTCCCTTCTTCGTTGCTACCTTTTTATTTTGGAAGCACATGATACACTGAAGTCAGTAAAGATGCAGTGCTGACTCAGGGCTGCCAAAGCCCCTCATACATGGTAACCTAACCTGATATAATTTATTCAAATTGAGAATGAAATAAAATCCGGGATGCTTCTTCTAAAAAGCACAACGAAGTATAATTTACAGGTAATATTTGATTATTTCAAACTATAAAATCCTGGGTTGGTAAGAAAGCTCAGCGGACTAAGTGCCTGCTTAGGCAAGTGCAGAGACCAGGGTTTGATCCCCTATCCCACATGCCGCGCTGGCCCCACCCGGCATGCTGAGCGGGCCACAAAGTCCAGGCGCAGTGGTACAGGCCTGTAATCCTGGTGCTTGGGAAGCTGAAAGCAGGAGGATCATTAATGGTCAGGCTGTGTGGTGAGACCTTGTACCAAATACACAAAACAGAGAAAAACAATTCAGCCCTAACTCCTTGTCATACACTGGCTCTAAATATGTATGTATGTATTGGATCTGGGGTTTTTAAATGTATTTTTTTGTACAGAGTCTACAGGATCTTACTACACAGATAGCAGTCATAGTGACCCTCCTGTTTTTCAGCCTCCCAAGTTCTGGGGTTACAGGCGTGTGCCACCACGCTGTCTCAATCACCTTCTCAGTGCTCCCTGGAGTGGGGCTGCCATGCATGCCAGGGATCAAATCCCCAACCTCTGTGTCTGCCTAGCAGGTGTTTTACTCTGCTGAGCTAACTGGCCGGCCCGTTCACTCACTCTGTTTAATTGCAATATAGAACAAATTTTGTACTTTGTATCGTGTGGTGTTAGATCTTAAAAAACAGAGAGATTACCTTATTATAGCCATAGGTGAGGCAAAGAAATAAGAAACCTTGATGTAATATAATGAATAACTCAGGAATACATAGGGTGGATGAATGACGTTTTCTAATAGGACCACCATGGCTCTCCCTGGGTACTCCCGGTGAGCCTGCTGTAGTGTAGCCAGAATGCCAGAAATTAATAGAGTTGGCTATAAAAATGACTGCCTACATGATACCAACGAAAACTGTAGGACAACTGGCTGACTTGCAATATTACATGAGATAACTAATGGTCCAAAAGATGCAGTATTTCAGTCTAATGACTTTCTGCCAGTAGAGTCCACTGAATACCCTGGAAGGATCTGAGCATAACTATAGTGCCAGTCACAACTCCTTCCACCTAAAGAAAAAGACAATACCCTGCAATGCTGATAATAAAAATGGAAATTAAAGCATTGAAGATAGACAGCAAAATTAAATTTTTACAGTTGTGAGACAAATTTGTGAATTTATTATTGCTGCAATTGTATTTTAACTTATTTTGGCAGTGGCTGCCTTGCATAAATGAGAGTTTATATTAGTATCTGTTGCTGCTGTCATATTTTGTTTAACAGGTGATTTATGCTTCACTTTTATTATTTTACTCATTAAAAATGAATAAATGTTTGTTGAATTTCCTTGATATTTCTTACTCAGAAAGTCAAAGAAATCATAATTTCTTTTGAGCCAATTTGAAAACAAAAGAAAGTTACACTTGCTAACTGATTGAAAGATTGCATAAACTGGTCTTTTTCTATTATTGCATGACTGAGATGCCAGTAGGAAAAAAAATAAAGACAAACAATTTAAATTAAACTAAAATCTATCCCATGATGGCGTACTGGGGGGTCATATTGTCTCTGTCATTTCTAAGAACTGCTCAGCACCATTTGTTTTCCTTCTCTTACCCTTCATCTTCCTGACTTTAAGACACTATACTTTAGATGTTGTCTGTGTACTCACTCACGCATGATTTAGTGAAAGTTGAATAGCTTCATGTGGATACCCATGCTCTCTGTAAGGAGGGCCTCACAACTCTCTTTCTTATTGTAGATTTCTGTAGGCCAACATCTGTGGCTCAAATCTACTGGAGCAGCCATTCCATTCAACAGAGCACATTCTTGTCAATTACGCTATTTCAAAGCAGACCAGTAGATACATGCTTCTGATTCTTTTTGTTTAGAAAATGTAAATGCATTCCAAAGTGCTTGGTACATCTAAAGACCAATTTAAGGGCAGCATGATGATTCAGCTGTTTATGCATGTTTTCATCCATAAAACTCACTTAGATAAAGAAAGTTGCACTCATCTGGCATTGCCTGCCTGGGTGTACACACAGGACACAGACACATAGTTCAAAGGACTTTGTGTCATATTCATGAGCATCTAGTGTTCAGTCTTTGTGTTTGATTTCATGGACCACTTTTGCTAGCAAACTTCAGGTGATGTGCAAGCATTTCTTAATTGTTAGATTCCTGTCCTTAGCAATGCATCACTGATGAAATGTATGAGTGCTGAATCCCTAAAACAGTTTATCTGAAGGGCTGTGTTCTTTTATACACTGTGATGAGTTTAGGAACATGTCAGTTCCATTGTGGCATAAAAGATTATGTGTGTATGGCAACTGGCCAGATAAAAGGGATGGTTGGTAAGCAGTAGAAGAGAATGAAATAAAGGCACTCACCTGGGACATTAATAGCATCAACATTCCCCAGAGATTCATAAGACCATACCTTGCCAATTCATGGCTCATGTCAAACCTATTGAATAGCCATTGCCATATGGGAAAAGTGATTTCAGTTCCTCCCTGGTGTGTGCAGGGGGAAGACACTATGGGAATAAATCTCTTCTAATCATGGTTCAGGACAATGTCTGTGAATGGTCCTACATGAGCCCTGAGGCATCTACCTCCAATTCTTTCCACCTATCCACTTTTCTCTGTCTCGGTCTTCTGCCCTGAGAGTGCACAATTGGACTATGTACCTATCACAAGCTCTCCCAGCAACTCACATCTCTTCCAGGTAAATACCTGTGCTTTCATTGTTTTAGGGAATAACTTAGAAGAGGTCAGCTCCCATGCAGAAGTAGCTCCTGTCTCTCCAACCACATTTCCCCAATTTGTAATACACTTAATAATTAGTGTATTAATTATTAAATTACGTAAACTACTGAAAAAATTACCATGCTCCTTGTATCTCAGGTACAAGGCCGAGCTTTGTCTGCTACGCTCCTCTTTTGTGGAAACTACATTTTAAGTTCTGCAAATAGAATTTTAGAAACTCTGCACACTCTTTGGTGAGAGGGGATCTGACCCCTCCAGCAGGGTACAGATTGGTATGCATCCTATGCACTCATCTCCCCAAATTAAAATTTCTCTGACAGTGTTCTTTCCATTCTCCTGTAGTGACCAAATACGCACATGGAATCATTTGTGGTGAGCCAAGTTTGATAGATCTGTTTCAAATTTCCCCACAGTGATACTGGACTTCCTGTAATCTTCTATCTCTAAATCTTTGTAGGCCAGGAAACGTATGAAGAACAAAGATGTCACTGACCAGGCACCCTGAGAAAGCTTAACCCTAACTATTACCAGATAAATAAAAAAAAATTAGAGAGCTGATCGTTCTCCTGAAAAGTTTTATAATGTGTCTAAAATCTATGGTTCAAGGCCATGAAATTTATGTAAAGGAAGAGCATTCTTTACCTTGATGGATTTTCAAAACTCACATTAGCCTTATCCCATTCTTCCCTTCAAGTCTTTGACCATCAGCTACAGTGATTAAGAAGGTGAGCTGCAGTCAGCTAAGTTGTGTGGAGCCCTCTGCAAATGGTGCTCACTCACCTACTCCCCGTGGCATTGGGAAGGTGAATGTGGATAATGTTAATCCAATGTGCTCCAGCCTTCTGTTCCCAGCTAAATGGACATCACCTTCACCCAAAACCACAGGATCGACACCCAGTTCATCAGGCCTTAGGAAGGGCAGTCAGACTCTCTAGATGGGTTTAGTCAAGACGTGAGTGCCTTGTTCGGGCCCCATGAAAGGCTAGCCACTCAGGGGGTCTTCAAGCTCAGATGAAGCTGAGGGTAGCCTCAGCAGAGTCACTAACTTACACCCACCACGTGGAGCAAGTGACAAGTTCTTGTAGTTTACCTTAGAGATGCAATTTGTTTCAGGCAAAAATCTGCCCAAAGGTGAGCTGGGCGTGGTGGCGCACGCCTGTAATCCCAGCACTCAGGAGGCTGAGGCAGGAGGATTGTTGTGAGTTCGAGACCAGCCTGAGCTACAAAGTGAGCTTAAGGACAGCCTGAACTGCATAGTGAGACCCTGTCTCAAAAAGACAAAAAAAAAAAAAAAAAAAAAAAAAAAAAAAAAAAAAAAAAAAAAAAAAAAAAAAAAAAAAAAAAAAAATCTGCCCAAAGGAAAACACTCCATGCACTTAGGAGGAAACCACTTAAATAGAAGGATGCTTGTTTGTTTTTTGACAAACTCCGTGCTGTGTGTTCAGTGAAACACAATCTCAAAAGCTAGGAATAAGGAGAAGATACTAGGTCATTCAAAAAGACAATTGAGAAAGAACCTGACTGATATTTGACTTGGTCCATGGCTCCAAATTCACCTCCCACCATGAGGTATCACGCTGGTTCTTAACTGAGGAGGAAAGTGAGAAAGTCAGTGCTTTGGACAAAAGCCTTTCAGAATTAGGAAACAATGGAAAGGGTCATTTCCACACAGAACTGAAAGCACAATGCCCTTCCTTAGGAAAGAGTATTTGTAGAGGAATTCCATGTGAAAGACAGAAGAGAGAAGCATGAGACTGAAAGGGTGCATGAAAGCTAAAAAGGTTTGAATATACGGATATAGGAGAAAAAACTTCATAAAGGTATAGGAGTCAGGACAAACACCTTGTGGAATATTAAATTTAGCAGAAAGCAGTGATGTCTAAAAGAATAAAGAATGATAGCAAGTGCATACTGCAATACATACACACACACACACACACACACACACACACACACACACACACATTTCCAAAGAGCTTTCTCCCAAGTAAGCAATATTACCTAGTGCAGATTCTGGGAAATGGGTATAAATGGAAAGCTATTTTACAACAGAATAAACTTTGCTGTTCTTCTATTGCTCAGATAGCATCATGCTTTGACAATATCAAGAATTAGGTTCTGGACTTATAGTATTTCCATGGTAAATTTCAAGGGCCTGAGGATTATCAATATCCTTTTCTGAATACATTAGTGATAATTGTTTGAATTTATTTCTATTGTATTATTTCTTTTCAAAAGTCCTGGGCATCAGTCTTGAGGTTGAATTAATTTAACTTCCAAAACCTCTGAAGAACTTCTACAGAACCCTAAGAAAAAACAGGGTCTGGCCTGATAGCTTAACAAACTAAAGCACTGCTCAGGCAGAGTGCAGTGGCCAGGTTTGATCTCTGATACCATGTTGGTCCGGGGCAATTGAGTATGGGTGTGGTGGCATGCACCTGTAATCCCAGCACTTTCAGAAGCTGAAAACAGGAGGATCACTACAAATCCAATCTGTGTAGTGAGATCCTGTCCTTGAAAGACGTAAAAAATAAATCTAAAAAAGAGAAATACCCTTCGATGAAGAAAAGACAACTATAACTATACTGGCATTTTGACAACATTACTAGCCTCTTAGCTAAGTTTGAGCAAAACACAAAATAGGGTTGAATCCACTGAGGGATGTGTGCATGTGTGTGTGTGTGTGTATGTGTGTGTGTGTGTGTGTGTGTGTGTGATCTCTGGTTTGCAAAACTTAATTTGCAAACCAAAGACAATTTGACATTTACATTTCTTTTGGACCTTAATATATTACAGAAACAAACATTAACTAAAATGGGCATATACTATTTGAAGTATCTTTTTCCAGAACATCTCTAGATAGGGAAAATATTATTTACTGAATTGTAATTTTTCCATTTAGTTTTGTATAGTAGTGTTTTTAACCTAATGAGGCACATTGAACAATATTACTGGGCATAAGGTCAGAAAGAAAAGAGACCAGGATGAGAAGTTTTAGCAGTGGGTAAAACACCACTTCAGAGTCCATTTATTGAATGTTCTCTGTGCTAAACTTCAGAGCCTTCTTAAAGCAAAATATAAACCACCCACTTAGGAGTATTTTCATAATCCGAAAGCAGTATGGTAGCTGGACATAAGAATATTCTAAACAAATAGCATACTCCTTGATGGGAATGACCTTGTCCCCAATTTGTACTACACTTAATAATTAAGCCCCACTACTTCATTTGTTAGCCATGTTGTTGAGTTTTTTGTTACTTCTTTCTCCTTGTTGGAAACAGATCAAATGAAATAACAAGGGCAGATGGGCTTCGTGTCTTGGGCCTTCTGAACTAAAGTCCACTCAGAAAGAGGCTGAGAAAGTGGAAAGGAACAAGGGAGAGAAGAGGAACACGAAAGGTCAGGATGTGAGATTGGTGATTTGGGAGGGCGAATTGAACACAAATGTTCTAATTCTCTATGGTGAAGAAATAATTGTGAAAAATAATAAGGATTTTTCCAAAACTAATTTTCCAAAACTAATTTTCCAAAACTAATTTCAAAACTAATATATAAATATATTTCATATATTATATATGTATATTATATATATATATAATTTATATTTCTTTGTAGTCATTGATAAAGAAATGTTATATACTAACTCTATCATGGATATACTTTTTAAAGAATATGTCTTGCTGCATATTCTTTATGTTTGTTCAGTGAGTGAGCTATGAAAAATTGTTCCAATTAACTGCCCAAATTAAAGAAAAAATAGTTTCTCCTCCTTAGCTCTACTGATGTCAAATACCACATTAGAAGCCAAACGAATAGAAATCACTAAGAACTAAGAATTTCTTTTTACATTTAATTTGGAAGAACATTGTAAGCTGTCACAAAACAGAAGCAAAATTGATTTTTTTCTAAATTAATGAGCACTGTTATTAACTATTACTGCAGCTTTAGGACTAAGAGTGAAAGGACGAAAAAAATCTAGAGTTTAGTTTAGTGTTTTCGAAAGAAAGTTTGCCAATGACAAGATTCACAAACTGCAATTGCCTTGTAAAGTATCAAGTGCATGGTATTCGGTTTGCTCCTAGTGCTCTAGATCTCTCTAGTTTGAATACATGGAAGTTTGAGTTCTTAATACATATTATGGAATCTATAAGAAGGAGTTCAGTGATGCTTTGTATTCTTGTAGAGTTCTTAAATATCCACATGCAACATATGATGAGACGATCCACAAAATATATACTAGAAACAAGCAAAAATATATATCCTATTACTTATTTCTAAAGCATTTAAAAAAACACAAAAATTTGGTCAAGGACCTCTTACAATAGGCTCAATGAGCAGGGGGCCAAATAGTTCAGCAGATTAAAGGGCCTGCAAGCAGGTGCAGGGGCCGGGGGTTCATTCCCCTGCCTGCGGTACCGACCCATCCGTGGGGCGCAGTGAGAGGGCAATTGAAACTGGGCGTGGTGGCGCACCACTGCAATCCCACCTCTTAGGAGACTATAAACAGGTAGATCACTATGATTCTGATCTAGTAGTGAGACCCTGAACACCTTGTAGACCCTTCCCAAAAAGAAACAAAACAAAAACATGATAAGCTCGACGAGTTCATGACACATTCCTCTTACTTAACCAAGCCAACTTGAAGAAACTGTGATCAAATTCTTTATTGCATTCTCTATACAGAGACCTCCGTGAATGTACAGGTTTTGTACATTTTCTCAGTTTTGAGAAAATTAACCATTTTCATATTTGGAAAATGGCTTCTATACCAAGGAAAAATTCACACACGAGATCTGTGTTTTAAAGTATTGGCACTTACTTGGAATATGTCATAAGAGCATAGTTCATTTCTGCTGCCACCTAATAGGAAATCACATAAGCATTGAAAATTGTGAGATTTTCCCAGCTATTGCTTAAAGAAGTAGAATCTCAGAGCTAATCAATTCTTGATTTGCTTCTGTTTCTCTCCCAAATCAACTGAGTGATACCAGTTTTGAGGAGAAAAGAATTTTCCTCGATGATTATAATTTTGTACTTTTCTCCTTCTACTTTCACTGTACTTACTAGGCAAAGTTCTTATGTCATGACACCAACACTTTTGTAAGAGAAAAGCAGGCTCCTGGAGAACTGGCTTTCGGAAGGCTGTGGTTTGAACATGTCCTCCAAAGTTCATGTGGTGATCATTTGAACTCCAAGACAGTAGTGTTGAGCAGCGGGATCTAAGAAGAGATGATTAATTCAGAGTAGCTCTGCTCTCTGGAATGGAATAGTGCCACTACTGTCAGAGCGGGTTAGTCACCATGACTGTAGTGACTCTTTATAAAAGTGAATCCAGCCCCCTCTTTGGTTTTCCCACCTGCCACCACGGACTTACACAGAATACAGGTCCTCAGCAGAGGCCTGTACCATGCTCCTGGACTTTACATTCTCCAGAGCTATGAACCAAAGAAACTTAAGCTCATTATATATTACATGTTTGGTGGTATTTTGTTACAGCTACATGAAACTGCCTAGGAGAAAACAATAGAAAGAATTGCAATGTGAATGAAATAAAGAGAAAATCTTAATTTCTAAATGCATAAGTTCTAATTCTGTACTAATTTCTTTTTCTGTCTTTCTTTCTTCTTTTTTTGTGGCCAGCTCAGCCTGCCCTGGGGGTGGGGTTGGTGCAGCACGTGGATTGAACCACAGTCCCTGTGCACCTGCCTAAGCTGGCCTAAGTAGGTGCTTTAGACTGCTGAGCTACCTTGCCAGCACTGTACTATCTAATTTCTTAACTCAGGCTCAACTTCATATGAGCACAGGATTCTGAAAGAGTCATTTTAACTGCTCATATTACCCATGTAAAATATTAATAAATGTTGCTATTCAACAGTATTTGCCAATGGTTTGATAGGAACACTAAGAAACAGGTGAAAAGCTGTTCAATGAATGCCTAGTGTGTGTGTGTGTGTATATATATATATGAGCAACTATATATAGTTGCTCTTAAACATTAATTTATAAACATGCTACAGAGAAAAAAAATTGTAATCCAGATTTAATAACTCTTAAGATTTCAAGGGATAGAGATTTTTTTCTTGAGAGAAGAAATGTAAAATAATGAACTTATGACTGATGGCTGCTTTTTACCTATACTGAGAGATATACAACTGTCAGTGTATTCCAGACCCTTACGGTCACTCCCAATCCCACTGCTTGGACAAGCCTGGCTCTTGCCCTGGCACCAAATGCCAATCAGCCAGCTGACTGAAGCAAAAATGAGATCCCAGTCGAAGAGATAACATACATTTGAAACAGTGTCCCATTGAGGAGCACATTATCATTCATCTATTCATTTCACAACAAAGTGCTTTCATACCAAAAAGACAAAGAACAATATTGTTCTCAGTTGTCAGTTTATTATAGTTTTAATGAATTAAGAAATGTTTCCTAGGTTATTTTAGCAACAAGATGAGTAAACATCAAAATTTATCATAATGACTTACAGGCTCTGAAAGAATAAACTATAAAATAGGATTGCAACTGAAAACTGCATACACACACAGGCTGTGGAAGTTAAGAGATCAAAATGTCCAACTTTATTTTCCTATAAGCACATTGCAACTGCAGACACTGTTGTGTTATCAATTACATTAACTTCTCTCCAATGATTTCTCTCCACCATTTCATTCCTTATGTTTAGTTGTTCTGATCTTATTTTCATGTCAAACATCCTGATTTATACTGGGTCTCATTTTCATAAGCAATACATAAGTAGAAAGCTCTGCAATGCCAGCGACGAGTTGCTGTGCAAGACAGGAAAGAAGGGCTGGAGAGATAGCTCAACAGCATAAGTGCTTCCTGGCAAATGCAAAGTCTTGAGTTCAATCCCCACTACTGGGGGTGCAGGGGAGAGAGAAAAACATGCGAAAGAGCTGACGTCTTGGGACTTACAAATTTCTTCTTTGCATGTGAGTCATATTCAAGTAGCTAATGAAAACTGAGTAAAATTTCCTTCTTACAGGAGAAACTGCATGGAATATTGAAGGAAAGGAATTGAGTGTTAACAGGGAGATCTCAAGGATTCCCAAAGTCTCTTAGGGTACTGGAAATTACAGGACCAGCATGCTTTCTTGGAAATGTTGGGAATGACTTTAAGAAACCAAATACACAATCTTATCTTTTCCTCTCTTCAATGATAAACGACTAAGGGTTTGGTTTTCTGAATAAATAAAAATGTACATTTTTCTCTCTAAATTGAGAAGAAAAATATCTCAAGTATTGTTTGCAGAATTATAATTGGGAAATACTAGAATATGATAAAAATCTTGGGAAAGTTTTACACACTATGATATGTAACGAGGTGGATAATTTTCAGAGCAAGGCGAACCTGCATTTACCACACACCTATTAGCTGTTCTATTGTTCATCTATAGAACGCAATATTTGGAACTGTATTACGAGGCTTAAAATAGATCTCAGTTCCCAGCATTACTTTTGTGTCCAATAGATGTTCTGTAAATGTTGTCTTCTATCCTTTTCTTCCATTATTTTCTGAAGGAAACCCCAAAATATGTTTAAAAAAAAGTTTTGCTTAGTCATTTCTGAAGACCTCTGAAATGCCATCTACGTTTTCCCTGACCTCATATAGCAGTGAAAGAGTTCTTAAGACTCAAGAGAGAGTCCTGAGTGAGCAATTATTCTACAAAAATGAACAAAGCATTGTGTCAGTCCAGTTAATAAGGAAGGAATTTTAAAAGCATCTATCTTCAGAGCATCTTCCAATTCATGCATTCAGACAGGCATGGAGAAGTTACCCAGATTCAAAATTGTGTGAGCTTCTGAACTCTTTCATAAGTAGATAAGGGTGATTTTTAATTAGGAAATTAAGTAGTCACAATTGAGGAAAGAAATTACATCCACTGAACTGTTTTGCTACTGTGATTTTAATTTGCTTCATATATTTTCTTTCACAGACAATTACAGAAGTTCATTTCATAAGATTCCTTGAGCATGTTATGCTATTCAAAATTCAGCACTATTATCCTTCAGGTAAATGAAGTTTTTGTATATTACATTTAATATCAAACTTTTTTGGTACAGAAATAGGAATGCAGCTGCCACTTACAAATTTAAAATTTTGATTTTTTTTTTGTCTTGAATTATCTCTTCCTCCCTCCACCTGCAGAGAAGGGTTGTTTTTGGCCTTAATTTATGATGAAAGAGTTAGAAATGATTATGTGTCATTGCAAAAATAAAAGATAAAGACTTGTGTTTGCTTTGAGATTGTTATTTAGATACAATGATGTCTTCATTTTGCAGTGATAGTTTATGCTCATTAGAGGATGAGACATTATGTTTGCATAGGAATTATAGAAAACATTAGTTTAGTAGATCTCTAGATTGTCACAAATTAATAATGAGTTTTAATTCAATGGAGATCTTTAAAACTTTTGTTGCAGAAAATTGCTATAATTTTGTTATTGACTTAATAAGACAATATTGTATTGTTGATTTAAACTTTATTAAATGCTTGGGAATCTGGTCCTATGACCTACTAAGTTGTTGATATACTTGATGCCAGAACATTAACAAGTAAATACTGTAGAACTTACAAGAATTTTCAATGTGCTTACATATAATTCCATAAACTTACTCACTAATTCTGGACCATTCTTGTGCTCATTAGGGAAATAACAATTTCAAGTGACTCTTAAAATTCTAAGAGGTCAGGGAAGACAATTACGTGCACTGAGCATTTTTCTCAGAAAAGAAGCCTGCCCTTATTTCAACAGAATCACCAAGAAACTGAATTTAATTAGGCTTTCTTTTTCCACATGGAAATGTGAAGACAGTAAACGTATGAAGAGATACGCAGGACACGTTTGATGGCCTTCAGCACCCACTCAGGTGAAAGCTTTCAGCTTTTTATTTCAGTGGAAAGAGAAGGAAACTGGTCAATGAGCTGCATTCATAAAGATAGATTAACTTTAATCAGAAAGTAGATTTTGGTGCTTGTTGTATGTTATAGGTCAAATGACTACATGATACAACACATTTCCAAGCAAAAGAATGACTAAGTAAGTAAACTATAACTTTTTCATTGAAATATATTATTAGAGAAAACTTTTCTTGAGGAAAAGTTTCAATGGAGCATAAATGCAAGTGGACACATCTGACGTAGCTATGGATATATGAATACAGTCAAGATGAATTAATACATATGCATATACACATTTATACTTACATAAAAATTTACATGCAAATTGATATTTAGCCATGTTTATATAGTCATAAATCAAAATTTTGTAACCATAACAATTTTTGTAGACTGTCTAGAGCTTAAAACAAATTTTATACTTATTATATTGATGGTTTTTGCTATAATAATGTCTTATTGGGCCAGGGAAATAGCTCACTAGAATAAGTGCTTGCCTGGTAAGTACAGGGTCCTGAGTTCAATCTTTGGTAGGGTAGTGTGCGCGCGCACACACACACACACACACACACACACACTATATATATATATATATATATATATATATATATATATATATATATATATATATGTCTTATTGTTGCATACTAAATCCTTCAATAAGCGTACTACAGGTACAAGTTTAGTTAATCACAATTGTTTGACATTTTGTTCCTAATTTTTCATCAGACTAGCAAGGATAGAATTTATCATAGATTAAATAACAAATTATGGATGTACTCTTAAGAATTGCACTCTTGAATTTAGAGATGTGGGTGGGCATTGTTTGTTTGTTTGTTCATTTTGTCTTTTTGAGATAGGTTCTCACTATTCAGGTCAGGCTGGCCTTAAACTCACTGTGTAACCCAGGTTGGTCTCAAACTTACAATGATCCTCCTGCTTCTACCTCCCGAGCGCTAAGATTACAGACATATGCCACCATGTTTGCTTAAGAGATGTGTGTTTTCCTTAGTGGTTTTTCCTTGTTTTGAGTTTTCCTAAGAATCTAGTTATATAATATCTGACTTTAATTTTTAATCATGATGAACCTAAAGAGCTGGAAATTACCATTATTTTATATTCTCAGGGATTTTTTAAGTTAAGAACTAGAGTAGTTCAGATTTTCCTATTTCTTAAGTCTCAAAGCAGAACCTTAAATTCCCCATAAGAGAAGTAATGCCACTAGTTAAGACAGTTAATGGTGAAGCAAATCTTTTTCTAAGAGTCTGTTTCATACATGCCAAGCATGTTCTTATTTCTCAGCTGAATTTTTTTTCTTTTCTCTTTTCGGTACCAGGCATGGAACGTGGGATGTTGCACTTGTTAGGCAGGTGCTTATGCCAATGAAGTACAACCCCAGCCCTTGAATTATTTTAACCTTTCAACAATTTCACTTGAATTCAAATGAAATGATATTCTCATTAGCTTAGGATAGCTAGAAAGAATTTAAATGATTAAGGTTGGCAAAATAGCTCAGCAGATTAAAGCGCCTGCAAGCAGGGGCTGGGTTGGGTGTTGGATCCCTGACCTGCCCTGTCAGCCTCACCCCTGGGGTGCACTGAGACCACAATTGAGACTGGGCATGGTGGCGTGCTCCTGTAATTCCAGCTCCTGGGAAGCTGTAAACAGGTGGATCACTATGTGTCAAATCTAGAAGTGAGACCCTGAACGCCCTGTAGAGCCTTCCCTAAAAAAGACAAACAAAAAAAGAAAGAGAAAATTGCCAGTACTTTTAGTAAAAAAGTAATCTGTTGCCTGTTTATCTTGATACAAAAGAGAAGAGGACATAGAAGAGTCACATATATGCATATATTTTGTGGTCCTATCTGTTCAGAAGACATTGGATAGTGACACCTTGGGAGAAAGGAACATATTTGGCACCAAGATGCTCTTTCTCACCAGCATTCTTCAATAAAAGGAGCCAGCTGATTTTGCAGAGACTTCTAGAGCAAGATAAGGAAGGAAAAAACTGAATATAAAATATTTTGTGGTGCCAGAATATAAAGAACTATTTCAATAATAATGAAAGAGTTTGATGCAATCATGAGCCAACAAAAAGCCAATCTTAATTCTTAAAGGTAGAACAACGTAGCAACAAAAACTAAGGGAAACTGTGAACATTAGAATCCCAGAATAAAATGCTCATGATCCCTTACTGCTGTAAATATATAGGTATATAATGAATAATACTGCACTTCTTTACAATAGAATCCCATTTAACAAACATTAAGCAATGAGAAATATATGCCATCTGTGGACATTGTAGGAATGACTTTAATAATCATAGATATTACGCAATTTATAGTAATATATTCTATATTCATTAATAGTATAGAATATAAATCATGTAAGTACTTGTATGGCATATTATATAAGCTATTATGGGAACTAAAATCAGTATGAGGCATAAAAATGCTCACAAGATTCTCTTTGTCTTCCCCCAAGACATTTTGCATAACAAAGATACAAATAATAACTTTATTATGGTGAAACTGGCAGATACCACCTTAGGCAGTTAATCCCCAGCAATGACAATGACATCATGTCCCTCAATATGTGTCACAAGGAGGACCCCATTTCCCTCCTGGAGAGCCTTGCCAAAAAAAACTTATCTCCAAACTAAATATGAGAAAATATTAGGCAGACTCGATTTGAGAAAAATGTCATTAAATAACTGACTGCTACTCATCACGTAGGTCAAGGCCATGAAGGAAAGTATAAAGAGCTACTTAATGTAGTGAGACTCCGTATCAAATACACAGAAAAAGATCTATTTATCACAAAATTGAAGCCACAATGACTGGATACAATCTGCCTAACTTGATTGGACTCCAACAAAGAAAAAAGCATTTCCATTGGAAAAACGATGAATGCCATCTAGCAAATATATTGTGGTGTACATTGGTTCTTGTAATTATACGATGTGACTTAACTACATTAGGGGAATCAGCATGAAGAGTATAAAAGAACTCTACTACCTTCCAACTTTTCTCTAATTCAATTAAAATTAATTAAAACAAAAAATTGTTGAATTTGAATTTGAATGCATTCTGCGTGATTTTGTAATTTTGTTATTTGTATTTGTACAGACACACAGAGAAAACCTCAATTTGAATATAGAGTACTAAAAGCCAATCTAGCTTAACACAGCAATGAAAATAGTCTTCTGACTTTGGGTAATTTTGTGCTATAATGATTCTGAAGTATTTATGTACAATCAACTCATAAAAAAAGGGAAATCATCCACAAAGTTTTCTGGTATGCTGGAAGACTTTTATTTTGCTATGACAAATTTTATTTTGCCTCTTTTTGGGCTTTGTCATTGTTTTGTTGATTTGGGTAGATTCTAGGAAAATCTGGAGTACATGCTGTATTTGCTGAGAAACTTAATAGAAGAGTTACTTTCAACCATCTTTAATATTGCCTTATTTTCCCAAGCATAATATGCGATAGACCTACTGCTCTTGTTGTAAGGAGGAGCAGAGAGAGGATGTATTTGCATCACCTACTGATATCCCAGGGGGCCCAGGAGTGACCCTCATGAAACTTTTGGAAGTCATAAGGTTAAGGCTAATAAGGTTTAGAACTATTTATTCAAAGAAAGTTTTAGGACATGGGGGAGGGGGGAGGGAGCCAAAGAGGGGATTGCTTGGCTCGGGGACTCTTCATTTCCTTAATGGAATAATAATATGTGCTCTGTCCCCTTGGGGATGATGGGAAGGAGCAAATTTGTGATTATAAAATATCCTGCAGCTTGAGAGCGGCGTTTTGTTTTCAGTGCTTTACTGGCAAATGCAGTACTGAGCCTTGAATCGGTTGAGAAGCTTCATTTCTTTTTAAGCTGCGTGCAGGAGAATGAGATAAAAGGAATACAGGAACTATGCAAAGGAGAAAAGAGAGAGAGATTTTAAAGGAAGACTCAATTTGCTTAAATGCACAAAAAATGAGTATTGCGCCTTTGAAGACAAATTAAATTTGAGAGTCAGAAGTTGATGGGGTTAGTACAGCAGCTGACGGCAATGGCAAGGGTTAGCGTAAGGGTGTGAATGGAATGTGGATGTAAAAAAGGTGATGCACAGAGCACACTCATGTCCAAAGCAAACCTCTGGAAAGGGCAGTGGGCAGCACAGCTGGCATTTTCCATCACTATAGCTGACCATTTTTGGAGGGAAATAAAAATTCATTAGGAAATTTCAAATTACTTTCAGTTATGGCCAGAACTCCTTTCCCATTGCCATTAAAAGGAATATTTTTAAGCACATTAAAATTACATAATATGCTTCCTAGTTTTATTTAAAATTCAAAGAACTAAGGAAAAATGCAACTGTCCTCTCAGAAGGGAAACACACCCAAATGGACACCCATGGAAAGCAAAATGTTAGAAGTCAGTGAGACAGTCATCGAACAGGCGGCAAAATAGGACAACTCACAAGCTCCCATGACTGGTAAGAAAAACATACCAGTGGTAACCAAATAAACAGGCCACATGTTCATCAAAAGACTTGGGAATGAAGCAATGAATTCAGCTTTGTTCCATCCATGGGGGCTTGCAAGTAACTTCCTGCAAGTTGAAACTAGTCCTCTTTCCAAAAAAACGATATTTCTTGAGAATCTTGTTTTGTAGATTTTCCTGTTGGAGGCACTTGTTCCTAGATAATGCATGCATGTGTATTAATATTAGTATTCTTAATTCTAGCATTATAAATGAGGAACATTTTTCACTCTCTTGAACAACTATAGAAATAAGACAGGTTTGGCTCGATCCAGAGTTTATCTGGATTCTACATCTGTTTTCTCATCTTCTCTTAGAGTTGGATTCACCTTGGCGCACAAGAATTACTATCAGCCGTGGAATTCTCTATGCTTTCTCATTTAAGTCATTAGGGAAAGAGAACATTGCAACTCCAGGGACATAACAAAGCATTGCATAAGTGAATGCAGTGTGTTTTTCTTTTTTTCCTAGTTTTTTCCAGGAGAAATGCACTGTCCTCGGATTTATGGTACAGAACAGAGGATGAAGCACTAGACAGAGAAGAACAAGCCTTCTGCCATTCACAAAATGAAAGAGTTTTCACACCATGACAGGGGGATTAGGACACACATATTTTTAACCAAGAGGCCATCTTCTCAGAAAATGTTCAGAATTGTTTATCAATATCTAGTTTTGTTGGTTCACTTGTGCACACACTATCATCAGAAGATCTCAGGAGTACATGGCCCAAAGACTTGGAGAAGAAACAGAGTACTGTGAAGTGGTCAATGAAATTCTATTTTCTTTCAAGCCATAAACTATTTGATGTTTCGTGGGGCCATAATATTAAGCTGGGCTGTAAATGGTTATGGTCAACAACTTCTTTGAATAACTCACTATTGTTGTGGAATGCTGGACTGTGTTGGACTGCGGTGTCGAGTTCAAGCACCTAAGTTAGTTGAATGACAATGGAGTGCCCACCTTTAACAGGTGTAGACAAAGGAAGGGGTATAGAAAGAAAAAATCATGATGTGTGTGTATACACAGTACAGTTGGGATAGGTAACGCTGTGCTTCTACATAATCCTATGAGAGGCAAGATCTGCACTAATGGTGGTTGGACAGGATATTATGTCAGCTTCTAGTACTACGGTTATCAACTAGGAAAATAATTATTGAATTTTTGATATAATTCAGGTATAAAAAATAAGATTAGTAAGCAGCTACACTCTTAATTTACTGATAAGAGACATCTGCTAAAATAATATCTGTAAATATAATATCATGTATGCACCTTGTACGATACCAAAACATTATGAAAACAGTTTGCAATGTATTAATTTATCGAATCTGTCTTGTTAATGTGTCTTAAAACTGTCTGATTGATATTTATACGTCAATAAAATAATAAATAAATAAATAAAATAAAACAGCTTAAAAAATAAAAAATAAAAAATAAAAGAATATGAGCAGCAGAGATATGTGCTATGAAGAAATAATACAGTGAACATCTGCAATTCCACCAAGTGACTTATTAACTACAGCATCCTCCATAACATTGATATTCTTAGAGTGATCTGCATGATCCAGTTTCTCTGCTAAATCAATGGATTTTCTCCCTATACAAACAGTCCTACAATTGTATGCATGCAGTTTATAGACACATAGACATACAAACATATACTCCCTGCATTATTTAATTTTATTCTTCCTAAATTTATTAAAAATAGTATCATTTTATTTAGGAGAATGTTGCCATGTTTAGTGACAAGTTCTCCAAAGACAGTATAGAATTTCCCCATTTGTAGTGGCTAAAAATCAAGTATTGTCCTAATGCTCAACAAAAATTCAATGTAAAATTTGAATTTACATTTCTCTGCAATGAAATAATGGAATTGGTAGCAAAGAATCTGTAACTGGGAATAAGAACATTTTGTTTTTACTTTCATACATAATGAAAATTCTCCTGAAGTGAAATGTACCAGAAATGAAAGCACATACAGTGCCCCATGCCATTTGTACCACATAATAAAATGGGCAAAGCTAACCTGCGTTGTTGCGAGTCATCATCTTACTTGGGTGGAGGGCAGTGTGGGCTATGGAATCAGAAAAGGCTAAGTGAGGAGCTTTTAGGGTGATGATAATATTCTGTTTCTTGTATGTAGGTTACATGAGGGGTGGGTTCGGTTGTAAAAATTCATCTGCTGTTATGTTGTGAGCGTGTTTGTATGTGTATTATAATTAATAAAGAGCTCCTAAAGTAAGATGGCATAAAAGTTTTAGATTCTAAATTCAAGAAAATTATCCAAAAACTAGAACATAAAGCAAACTAACAAAAATTGATGAAGTAACACCACAATGAAGAAATTAAAAAAAATGTTAGAGGGCGATTATGAAATATCCAAATGCCCAGCATAAATCTAATACCTTCAAAACAAGAGTGAAAATATAGGTCACATGTAAATCACTAGAAATCCACTGTTTTTTGTTTGTAGTGGAACCGGGGATTGAACTCAGGACCTTGTGCTTGCCAGGGAAATACTTATTCCACTGAGCCATCTCCCCGGCCCCTAAATTACTAGAAATAATAATAGCATAGGGCCTCTTGATAGCAATATCAACATCCTCATAGGGCAATACATGTTTCAGAATCATGCACCCAAACTTAGGATATCCTTGAATAAAATGAGTTATTCAATAGTGTACTACTTGGGTGCATTTTTGGAGAACTTCTTAAAAATACATACCACTCAACAAAGAAACAAATCAGGGACATTAAAAGGAGGATATAGGAAGCCAGAGTCATGAGGAGGGAGACAGAATTGTTGAGGTAAAGACCAGAATGAGATAGAAACTTGAACTGTAGCCAATCCAGATAGTAGGAGGAGGGGAAAAATTTCTAGAGAGCGGCCTTGAGGTGGGTCATCAAACAACATGGGAAAGTGATTCGCAGAGTTGTTAAAAGGGATATGATGACTGTATGAGGAAATCATTAAAATATTCCGTATGTTTCAACCTCATAAAGTGGGTAATAAATAACACATAGATATGATACACAAGGCAATGCATCTGGCAGTGCATATGGAGCTCAAACAGCGAATATGCTGTACATGTACTTTTTCTCAAGGAACAAATCAATGGAATGTGGTGGAACAAGAGCTGGTAACATAACTAAAACTCAGTGTATCAGTTGGTGCTGCTGTGTATAAGTTTTTGTTGAAGATATTTTGAAGCAGAGAGCAAAACGATAATTACCATGTTGAAAATGGTACACCTCAAGGCTGGCATTAAGGAAAGAAGAGAGGACATAGCTAGGTTTCACTGTATGTTCCTTAGTGATATTCATAATTTTAAAATATAGGCAATAAACACATTGGAAAATAGGACACTTCATTATCTTGATAAAATATTTAAAGCGTAAGTTTAAAGGTGATCATATGCTTGAATAATATTCTGACACTAAATTGTCCAACATAACGCAGGATGTGAAGCAGATGAGTTTACCATAAAAAAGTAGAGTTGAAGGTAGATAACCAGGAAATGCTTTAATGTATTTCCTCTCACTTTGGATACACTTGTGCCATCTTTGCTGCCACTTTATAACGCAGTTCCGGAAGCCCTTTGGCACGCATGTGTTTAGCAGATCTGATCAAATACACAGTGACTGCTGAAGTGCCAATCAACGCAAAGGCAGGCTTTTGGAAATGTTTCAGTGAGTCTGCATCAGTGTTACTCACTGCATCTGGCCTCCGGAGACCTCTGGCTCTTCTCCAATATTTAAATGACCATAAAAGGTAAATGTCTGGAATCAATTTTGCACATTGAGGTTGCCCCAACAAAACATAGTCACAAAAGAGGACATATAGATTTACTTAAGAAAGGATGCAAAAACAATATGATAATTGCATTTGAAACAAGGAGTGAATTTTGAGGGAAATTAACACCAGTTAGTCTTCTACTGTGATAATTAATTTTTAAATATAAACATTCACCATGTATTTTGATTGTACCACATATTGTCTGTGTGGCTAGAGATGATCCATATTTTCATTTGTTTTGAACACTAGGGATAAAAATTGGGAAAGGCACAGATTTCATAAACTCTTTTCTGATCATGTCACATTTGGGGACCTTTGTACTATTTATTTATTTACTTAATGTATTTGGTACAGCATCTCACTACACAGTGCAGACTCTTAAAGATCCTCCTGCTTTCAGCATCCCCAGCTGGGATTACAGGAGTGTACCACCATGCCCAGCCTCTGTCACTGGCTCAGTGTGGCATGAGTGGGGCCAGCATGGTCTGTGGTGCTGGGGATCAAACCCTGGTCATTGCACTTGCCTAAACAGGCTCCTTTGTACCATTCTGAGCTTCTTAATCATCTACTGGTTTAAAAATTGGATAATTTTCTTAAGAGTAATAATTGCAAAATAAGAATGCTTAACTTGGAGAAGACATATGAGGGACTATCATACAGAGATTTCCTAGGGTCAGATACCAGAAATAGCAGAAGCGAGTGCAAAGTTTAAAAAATCAGATAAAAGTCCTAAAACTAAGATCTATAAAACATGGCAGTTTACTTTCCCATGGAAAAATAAATTTTATTCCAAGTATTTCAATAATGTCCATGTTCAAACTGTGTTTGGAGCTAAACTCCTCATATTCTTTCCCAAATCCTGCTCCAACCAAGCCATGACTCTTGGTCAAATCACAAACCCTGCCTTTGTCCAGGCGGCCTCTGGTTCCCTTTGCAATGCAGTTAGAAGACTTTGAGAGATTTTTCCTTAAAGTAGAACCAGAAGAATCCTATGCTAATCTCCTCCACCTACCCTGGTTCAAACTCTTTGATCTGGTCAACTGAGTATCGTTACAGGCAACCCTGCATGGACCCAAAAGGAAACATTCTCTACTCTACAGAACACCCAGAGTACCTTATAAAACAGGAGCCAGGCAACACCATGGCCAATCTCAAAATCTTTCACTTTGAGTGATACATAACTTCCACACAATGATGTTTGGGCCCCTCCAAACAGCTTTTCACACAAAGGCTAATTTCCCTCGTCTTGTCCTGCCTCTCACTCTCCTACTCACTTGATCCTTTCTTGAGCGTTTCCAGAGCAGCTTTCCCTGACCACCCTGTTTGAAACTACACTATACTCTATTCCCTGAATTTGGGACCCTCAGTCTCCCAAGTCTCCTCTAGCTCTACCTGCCATCCTCTGTAGCATCTTTGCTTGATGATATGTCATATAATTATATATATAACATATATATATTATATATATACATATATATACATATATATATATATATATATTCTCTGTATTTTAGGAAAGGGTCTACAGAGTGTTCAGGGTCTCACTAGTAGATTGGACTCATGGTGATCTGCTTATTTATGGCCTCCCAAGAGCTGGAATTACAGGTGAGCACCACCACACCCAGTCTCAATCACCTCTAGCATGTCCGGGGTCAGGGCTGGCAGAGCAGACCCAGGGATTCAACCCTTGCCCCTGCACCTGCTTGCAGGAGCTTTAATGTGCTGAGCTATTTGGTTGGCCTAAGAAGTATATTTTGACATGCTTTTTGAACACTGCTTTGTTTCAATAAACATTTTAAGCTTGAGAGTGGTGTATCACTGTGTGTATACCTATTTCCCGGACCCTCTGCAGAGAGGAATCAAGGACAGGAGATCTGTTTCTGAAAGCCAATCCAGCAACTCTGAAATGGCCACTTGGATCCTGCTGTCTCAGTGGTAGGCAGAGTCACACAGTCACATTGGCAGCTCCAGGAGTAGCACACAGGGTCCAACTGATGACTTTCTTTCAGGTAAGTGAATTAAAATAATTCAGTTGTTTGGAAGTTAGTCAGCCAATAGAATTTTGTATTAATTTTAATGAGAAAGAAATAGCAATGACACAGTTTCAAAACAGGTTAGTAGGACAGTTACAATAATTAATACATTGCATATCGTTGTCTTCATAGCAGTTATTTACAGTGCAAGATGCAGACATCACATCTTGTATAAACAATTCCTCTCATTGAACTAAGAGAAAGTGGATGTATATATTTCCTAACTATTTTGTATATACAGATACACATTTTTTTCACTACAAAATGATCCTTCATTTATATCCTCTTTTTTTTTTTTTTTTGTCAGAGATGGGTATTCCATTGCCACAAGACTGACACTGACAAAAGATCTATAAACTGCTGTTCAGGATTTCAGGGTAGGTCCTGAGGGGATTTGACTGACCTTGTCTGACTTGTTATATAGGCCTTGCTTTATCTTGCTTTTAAACCATCCAGCAGAAGCATGAAAACAAGGTATAAAAGTAAAGCTTCCAAAGAGATAGCTCAGTGGCATAAGCAGGGGCAAGGCCCTGAGTTCTACCATTGGTACTGCAAAAAAAAAAAAAAAAGTAAAGCCATATTTGTATGCTGAGCTGTAAAAGGTTCAAGTCAACAACTTCTGACGTTGCCAGTCATGCAGATAACTCACTACTATTTTAGATTACTGGACTATATTGGATTACTTTGCTGAATTCATGCATCTACAATATTTGAATGGCAAAGGAATATCCATCTCTGACAAAAGCAAACAAAGAAGGGGCATATAAATGAAGGCTCATTTTATATATATATATAAATGTGCAAAATAGTTCGAATAGACATACAGCTACTCTTTCTTAATTCATTGAGAAGAAAGTTTTGAACTAATACTTTTTAGACAAGATAACACGTCTGCATCTTGTACTATGAATAAATACTATGAAGACAACAATATGCAACATATTAATTATTGTAACTGTCCCACTAACCTGTCTTGAAACGGTCTCATTGCTATTTTTTTCTCAATAAAATTAATATGGAAAATGGATATTGTAGTTGTGTGAATTCAGCAGAATTACCCAATATCATCCAATAGTCCATGATAGTAGTGGGTTATCAGCAGAACTGACAATGTCAGAAGTTGTTGACTTCAGCCTTTTTAATATGTATTAATATGGCTTTACTTTTTATGCTTCATGGTCATTCTTTTCAAGCTACATTTTTAGTTTTATAGGTCTTGTTTTAACTTGGTCTTAAACATCCAGCAGAAAAAAAAAGTCGAGAGTTTCTTTAGTGTAAATGAAAGGATAATCTGCTTGAATTATGGTGTTAGATTCCTTTGTTATTAAAACAGACAGAAAGTATTTACTGAATTGAATTATAATAATAATTACTTATGGCTTTTTATATTAAAAGCAACTTTAAATATAAGGAAGATTTTTTCATTATTTTATATTCTAAAGATTATGTTCTTTTTTATTTGTGCCTGGCAACTTAAACTAGAAACCATTTAGGATAGTGGCTAAAATCGAAGCATTAAGAGACTTATTTTAGTGAGCAAATAGATGAGTTTCAAAACCTTCAGTCATGCAAAGGAAGACCCCATTTGCATAAGACCAAAGTAGAAGTTTGATGTCCAACATATACTCACTGCTTATTAAGGAAGACTCATAGAAAGATTCCTAATTTTAACAGAAGGAAGAAATTTCATCAGAAGTTTACTTGGTTCTTTGACTGCAGGCCTTTTGATATAGACTGATAATGAGCAAAAGAGATCTGCATAGGCAAGTTCACTGGTGTAAGAATGGTGGTGACCATGGAGGGGCTTGGGCAGTAGAAACTTACCAAGTCTAATGAGGTTACTGGACAAGAAACCCTTCAACTACTTTTGGGAAATTCAGATATTCCCCCGTAAGCACAGTGCTGGGGAAGCTGAGACAGGAGGATCACTATGAGTCTAAGCTGTGTAGTGGGACCCTGTACCAAATTAAAAAAAAATAAATGAAATACTTTTTAAATTAAAAAAATAACTTACTTGTATCCTGCTTGGATGTGCTTTCTTCACAATGTCAGGCAATACCAAGCTTGCTGTTCTTGAATATACATTGCAAAACAGGGTTCTTCAGACTGTACCCTGTGTGCTTGGCATATAGATCCATCCCATTCTAATACTATTCCAGTATTGTATTGTTGCTGAGTGTCATGTTTATCCTTCATTTTGCCTACAATTGAAAACAAGCAATAGTAACAATAACCTCTGAGTCAGTGATGGTCTTGTCCCTTCTTAGAAACTAAAGAACTTTCTAGAAACAAGGAAAACCTACAGATAGAGCTGCTTAAATTGCTTATATGTTGAGCATCATGAAAAGTTTGGAGATAGCTCAGATGTGAAGTAGTTAAAGAATTAAAGGGTGCTGTCCATTTGGTAAGAAAATGTTCTAAGTACCAATGAAGGATAAGAATATGAGATATGCTGGGTGTGGTGGCACATGCCTGTAATCCCAGCACTCGGGGGGCTGAACCAGGAGGATTGTTGTGAGTTCAAGACCAGCCTGAGCTACAAAGTGAGACCCTGTCTCAAAAAGACAAAAAAAAAAAAAAAAAAAGAATATGAGATAAGAACAAATTAGTTTCAAAATAGGATGATGTCAGTAGCACTGTAAGTTCCTTAATGTGCCACAACTCTTCTTACTACTCATAATGTTGATGGACTGGCTTCTGCTACTATCCTGTTATAAATAAACTTCAATACAAATTTTCACTAAAATTAGTTAAAGTGCCCAATGTGGTGATTTATCAAGAAAATTATATTGTAATAATCTTTAATACAAGTAAGCAGAAGATATTTTACCAAATGCTATGCTTTGATTCATGAGCACATACATCTTGGTTCCCCAGAATGACCTCTGGATATACCTCTGCAGTCAGTAAAACAGTACATGTATCATGGCCCTTCTTCCATTGCTTGATGTTTCAGTGATGTAGATAGGATCTAGATCGTTCCCTGAAGGCTTATATGTTAAGCTTTTATCTCCAGCTCGGTGCTACTGGAAGTTGAGGGAAGACTGAAGAGGGGCTACCCACTGGGTGGTCACTAGGATATGCCAAAAAAGTGATGGGAGGAATTCATTCATTTCCTAACTCTCTTTTCACCTGTAGGCCACCTAGAGGTAGACAGCTTTCTTTTCCATGCGCTCCCAACGTGTTTTAATGCCTCATCACAGACCCTAAAGCAACAGGGATAGCTGAACTCAGCCTGAAATCTCCCAAGCTGCTAGCTCCAGATACTCCTGAGGATAATTTTTTTTCCATATCTGGCTTCTCACAAGAGAATATTACTTTTGGAACTTGATCTGGGCTGGACTCAGAGCTAAATAGTTTTGAGTTTGAAGATCAGGTGAATGGAGAGAAAAATACCTAGATTACTTGTAAAGATTCCTTTCTCCTTTTAAGCTCTTTTCTATTTGCAGACTCTGTCTTTCTTGCACATCCAAGCTCACCCCGATACTATTTCTATTTGATGTAGGAAAAATACATTTGGCTTCTTCTCACTGAAACAAGAAAATGCGACTTCTTATACCATCATTCTCTGTAGTTCCCATATCTTTTAATGGATAAACTAATTTTTGAAATGTATGTTTGCAGGACTCGGGAGATGGCTCAGTAGAATAAGCGCTTCCCGGGCAAGCGTAAGGGCATGAGTTCAATCCCCAGTTCCACAAAAAAAAAAAAAAAAAAAAAAAAAAAACGCTGAAATGTACGTTTGCTGTAAGTCTTTCATTTTATTTCCATATGTTCAAAATTCTCCACTCATTACTCTACTAAAATGCCTACCGGCAATTTTACCAACAGTTGTAACCATGATAACCATTAAACACAGTCTCATCTTCTCGGGGCTTTAGAAATTATGTTAGTGTTTTTTTTTGTTGTTGTTGTCAATATACTTTATTTTTTATTACTTTTTTAATTTTAGTTTTTATTAATATATATTAGCAGGCCGTAATGATTACACTCATGATGTGGAGTTACAAATATATACATTCCTCATTTTTTTTCACCCTTTTCCCTTGTTTCTCTTTCTCCTCCCTTAATCCCTCAGTCCTCTTCAACCTATTTTCTTGGGCCTCTATATCATTTTATTTTTCCAACCCTATCATATGTAGTATTTCATTATATTTTTCTCCTTCTAAATTTTAAAGTTTAAGGCCAGGGTTAGAGCTCAGTGGCACAAGTGGGAAGCACAAGGTCCTGAATTTGATTTCTGATGCCAAAAATAAATAAATTGTAACATTTAATCAGCTGTTCTCTCCTCAGCATGGAACCTGTCCTAGAATTCTCCACTATTCTCAAATCATTAACTATTTATTTCTTTTTAAATTTTTCTGGCCAAGCAATAAATGAAAAACCATTCAATATCACTATCCCTTAGAGAAATGCAAACTGAAACATCGCTGAGATTTCATCTTTTCCAGAAAGAAGAATAATGACTAAGAAATAAAATAGCAGGCGCTGGAAGGCTTTGGTGTACAACAAAAGCTCTGACATCACTGGTGGGAATGCAAACTTGTACAACCACTGTGAAAATCAGTATAGAGATTTTAGAAAAACAATAAAGTTTGAAAAGTCCCTCACCTCGGTTATCTACCTTGTAAATATTTTTCCCCAAAGAGTCGAAGACATCGTGTTATAGCGATCCCTGCACACCCCTGTTCCTAGCTGCACAACTCATAAGAGCTGAATCTTGGAAACAGCCGGGATGTCCATCAACAGGAAAATGGATAAAGAAAATGTGGGAGAACCTAACAGATTAAATAAGGTCTGAAAGGCACAATGGATACAGTAAAGTGGAACGAAATGGAACATATGGAATCAACAATTGAGATGAGGGAAAGGAGAAAAGACAGGAAAAAAATTAAGGGGAAAATTAAGGTAAGCATATATACAGGATAGCTAAGATGATTTGTATTACTAATTCCTATCACTTTCTTGAAGGTAGCAGTTAATGTTTAAAATTTTTACTATGATCTATTTTATATGCTAATAGCTGTAATCTGAGCAGCTACAATGAAGACAGCAATGTGCAATATAATAACTACAGCTGAATACCTTTTACCTTGCTTTTTAAAAGTTGTACACTGATTCTAACGTCTTATTGAAAGGAAGAATCAGTATTTAATTGTTTGATCAGGCTTGCATCGATTTTCCATTGGAAGCCAATATCCAGTAGTCTGAACAACAGATTTGATGATATAAATGTGTAGTATAATTATAAATGTGTAATCAATGATTGTTGATTTTCTATTCTTGTTTTGAAATACTGTACCATTTTTATGTTGGCTTTGTTTTTGTCTTTGTCCTTGTTAACTGTCTTTGGGTATTTTCCTCTTTTATCTTTTTTTTTTTTTCTTTTTTCAGAATCAGGGATTGAACTCATGCCCTTGCACTTGCCAGGGATGCACTTATTTTACTGAGCCATCTCCCTGGCCCCCTCCTCTTTAAAAGAAAAAGAAAATGCAGTATGTATACACAGTGGAATAGTCCTTATCTATGAAGGACAATAAATTTGAGATGCATGTAAGAAAATGGATGCACTTTGCAAACATATTATTAAGGGAAACATAGCAGACACAGATGCAGAACACCATGGGGTTTCTCTTATCTGTAAAAAAATCCAAAGTACAAATGAAAAAAGACCAAGATGAAACACTGACAAAAGGAAATAGGGAGACAAATATTTTGGAAAATATGAAGGGGAACAGGATATGGAGAATGGGGGACCCCAGGAGGGCAGGGGATGAAAAGGAATCACAGTGTGCTATACACCTGTGCCAGCTCCCACAAGGAATGTGATGGTTGTGGTTGCAAACATGAGCACAAAACAGTGAAAACGGGAGAAGTGTAGCTGGAGATACAGAGCTGGAAGAAGAGCACAAAAAGAATCAAGATATCTTAAACCTGTGTGCCTTCTCCTTGAGATGCACATAAACATTATGGGCTGCAAAGCCATACTAATACAAAATGAAAGATAACAAAGTCAGAGAACTATAAGGATCTACATAAGTTTGGAACAGGGACAACAGACAAAATATGAAAGAGCTTGAAGATAGCAGACCACAAGCTCCTCATTTTATGATTAAGAAAATGGAGGTCTACGAAAGGGCCTCACTCTGTGCTGGCCCCCTGGAGATGAGCCACTCCTTCATACTAGCTGTCAAGACAAACTTCAACCCAGGCTAACTGACAGTTTGGCAGGGCTCTTCATGTACCTCCAAGTTCTGGAAAAGTAGACTTGTGAGGATCTGTGACAAGGCCACATCTCCAGTGCTTCCTATCTGTGGGAGACACACGGAAGCCTGTTCTCAGCTGCCCCCCCACTTGGGTGCGGCATGGGGCTCTGCTCCTCACTCAGTCTTAGTGTGAGCTGCCTGCTTGGCTGCAGGTGAAACTCAGCCACAGGTGAAAATCACCACTTGGGCTGCCTGTGCCCCGGCCTCTGTTGTCTCTGTGTCATGGCATGCGGAATGCAGAGATGCACAGCATTGTTTGCTCTGCTTTTGCTCCTGCTAAGCTGCGTGTTTTCCAGCAAACAAAATAAGACAACATCTCTTTATTTGGATTATTCCAAAACATAGCTTTCCAAAAGTAGTAGCAATAAGGCCTTCATCTATCTATCTATCTATCTATCTATCTATCTATCTATCTATCTATCTATCATCTATTTATGCATCATTTATATACTTACCTATGTATCATCTATCATGTTTCCATCAGCTATTATCTATCAAGTATGTATTTATGCATCATCGACCTGTCATCTATCATCTATTGTTTATCTATTATCCGCCTATCATCTATTATCTGTCTGTCTGTCTATCTATCTATCTATCTATGTCTCTATCTCTATCATCTATCAATCTATGTATTATCTATGTATCACCTATGTGTCATCTATCTATCTATCTATCTATCTACCTATCTATCTATCATCTTTCTTTCTATGATAATGAGGATTAAACCCAGGATCTTCACACTAAACAATAGCCTTATAATTCTTTTTTTAAATTTTGAAACAGGGTTATGTAAGTAGCCAGAAGAGACTCAAACTTGGTATCCTTCTGCTTCAGCCTTACAAAAGGCTGTTCCTACCAATACACACCACCAGAACCAATGTCATTTAGTTTTAGTTCATCTTTCCACTTTGAATCCTGAGAATTTAGTACGTGTGTCATTGATCATAGATTTTCTTCATTGTCTGCTTCCAGGGTTTGCTCCAGAGGGTGCAAATTCACTTATCAAAGAGCATTAATGCTTCTGTCATAAGTTTCATTCTCTACATTATGTTCATCTTTTGGTTGTGCCATATCATTCCAGATTTTTACAGTCACTAAAATTTGTCCCATGTAGGAAGAATTTTTATAATATAATAGAAGCTATCTGAATAATATAGAATAGGCAATTACTTATTGAATGTTTATGAAAAGCCCTGCCGGGGCATAATGCTAACTCATGTATAATAGTTAGAACTCCATGTTTGGATATAAAAACTAAGACTCATTAGCATATAAATACAGGTGTCTCCTGACTCATTATGGCGTCTATTATTGGTGTTAATTATCACAATAACCCTGTGATCATTCCACATTGCTAATGACCCAGTAGTTCATGGGAATGATTTTAAAAAGTAGTTTCCAAAAAGAGTGTAAGGAATGAGCCATTGATTCCTGAAGTTCTCTGGTTAAATTAGCTTTGTATAAGCAGCAGCAGCAGCAGCACCTAGCCAACTCCTTTGCAAATACATTATGAGGCTTAAGTGAAAACGAACTGTGCTTCTTTCTTTCTTGCCATAGACAGCAATTATAATCACCTTTCTGAAGCATATTTATTCTCATTGTGACCCTTGACATTATTTGTGATGAAACAGAAAGTGTTACATTTCATGTCTTATATATAGCAGGGCAACGAAACTGGGAAATTTATAACATTTGATGTAATAGGCGCAAATACTTATTATGGAAAATTTTTAGGAGAGAGATCCGCATGATATCCAACTGTTTAACTAATTGTCGTGACTTTCAACAAACTCTATAGTTCATTGGTTAAAATGAAAAATGTATTTATTCTAGCTATGAAAAATTGCTAGTCTCAAATTGCAAAATAATGAGTCAGAAATTCATTTTCAGCCACAGAAAAAGAAAGTGTATGAGTAGATTTCTGCAAAACTTCTTTTGAAGCATGGAATTCATAAAAACTGACATGCATATTATAAATTTCATAAATAGCAATCAAACTTATCAGTAAGTACTGAAGAGGGATTATTAAATCTGGATTGTTTTGCAAATGAACTTATTCAAGGCACCAATTAACAGGCACTGGTATACCAGCCAATGTTCTGACTCATGAGTAGCTAAATTGTTCTTTTAAATTATTTGTAAGAAAGCACTAATAATAAATACTTTAGGTGTTGTGAACTGTTCAGTCTCAGTTGCTATGGCATAGTTATATTTGTCATTGCAATAAGGGATCAGCGGATATTGTGGAAGCCAATGGGCAGGGCTGAGTTCCAATAAATCATTACTTACAAAAATAGGCAATAAGAATAATTTAGTGCATAGGCCATATTTACCGACAACAACGCAAAGAGATTTCATAATTTTAATTTCATTGTCTTAACACAGGGTGATGATTGTTGGCCTATTTATTAATTAATTTTGTGAATAATGTGTAACAGAAAACTTACATATTAAAATATTTGGGGGGCATAGAATTAGGTAAGGTGTAATTAAATCGAAGTCCTGTTTATCCTGCTAAATGAAAAAGATGAAGCTCTGAAACATGAAGTGAGTTGCTCTAATGCTGTCGTGTGTAAGGGACAGAGTCTGGATGCAAGTTCTGACTTTTAGCTGAGGGGACCTCTGTCATCCAGTACTACTTCAAGTAAACTTGGAGGCATTTCACACTTCAAGTTACTACAGAAATGGAATGATCAATGTGGCAGAACTTATAAAACCCACAGGATTAGGAAGCTTGATAATATGGCATAAGTCAATTAGAATAAAGATCCAGCTAGAGGGCTGGGGAGATAGCTCAGTGGTCTAAGCACCTGCTGGAAAGTATAAGGTCCCTAGTTCGATCCCTGGTGCGACATGCAATGCCACCCCAACTAGGTGTAGTGGCGTGGGGTATGCCTGCCTTCCCACACTAGAGAGGGTGAGACAGAAGGATCACTACAAGTCTGAACTATGTAGTGAGATCCTGTATCAAAAAAAAAAAAAAAAAAAACTGGAAATGCTAAGAATTAGTAGATTATCAGGTAAGACTGTCATAAATTTAGGTCCACTAGATACATAAGACCCAGGAAATTGTTTCTTAAGATATCCTTTTCCATATTTTATCCCACGATTAAGTACTTTTCAGAATAAAGAAAATATTTACTTATTTCTCCAACTGGTATGTCATACTGGTAAGAAGCCCCTTTTTCTAGCTTCATCTAGGTAGAATTAAACAAAAAAATTCAGGCAACAACCACTTTGGAGACTTTTTTTTTTTTCAGTACCAGGGATTGAACTCTGGACACTGTGATTGCTAGGCAAGCACTTATTTTACTGAGCTATCTCCTCTGCCCCTCAACAAGATTTTAATCCCTTATGATACCAGAAATGAAATGAGACTCATCACCAGAGTAAAAGATTCAGTTAAAAAAATAGACAACTGAAAGGAATAAGCATATCTCAGTATAAATATGAATAGATAATAAATACACAAAAAACTTGTTCAACCTCTGTGGCTGTCAGAAAACTGCAGGTTGCAACATCAAGTTTTTTTCTTATTCCAGAAAGAATGACTTCCGTCAAAAAATGGAATAATAGGAAGTAATGCAGAGGCTACAGGGAAAAAAAGAATGCTTCTACCTTGGTGGTAATATAGCATAGTAAAACCATTATGGAAATCAATAGACTCAGTGGGTTAAAGCACCTGCTAAGATAGAAGCAGCGGCCAGGGTTTGATCCCCAGCATGCAGTGCCGGGTCGCACCTCGGGGGCACGCTGAAATCTTGATTGAGACTGGGTGTGGGGGAGCACTCCTGTAATCACAGCACTTGAGAAGCTGAAAACAGGAGAATCATCACAAGTCTGATCTACATGGTGAGGCCCTGTAGAATCTGTCCTAAAATATAGAAAAATAAATAAAATAAAATAAAGCATTGCTCTAAATCTACTAACAGCGTCTAATCTTAGGTTGCAATTCTCTTTAATCTACACTGCCTTTGTTTCTAATACTTCCTGAAGTATAATAATCTTTTGAATGCCTATTTGCTAACAAGAAAACCTGAGTAAGCCGATAGTTCTCCTTCCATAGTTGCCTCATAATTTCTAACCACAGCCTCTTCATTTATTGTAATAACGTAAAAGCATTAGCTTCAGATGACCCAAGTCCCACAGGAAGGGCAGGGTCCGCCGCATGGAAGTGAATGGATTGGGAGGTTGGTCACCTTCACCGTGTCAGGAACTGGAGTGCGGGAAAGGCTGGTTTTCATCTTTGGGCTGGGTGGCACAGTCTCCCTCTTATTTACCTTTATTTCTTAAGATTGGCCCTTTGAGGCTTTCATATGAGTGTTGGAGAAAGATGTCTCTTGGGTCAAGTACTCAGAAATGGAAGGCACTTGGACTGCCATAGTGGGGTTAGGGTTTGAGTCTTTTACCCAGAATGCTTCACCTTACAGGCAATGGCTTGAGAACATGAGCTCTGAGCCTGGTTTTGTCACCGGTTCCCTTCACAGGTATTCCTCCTGCCTGGGCTCCTTCCTCCGAAAGAGAAGCGTTTGCCATGTCCTCAGCATGCTCCACTTCTGGCCTGGCACACATAACTGACAAAAGGCACTTCTCTAACCTTTGAGCAGTTCTGTTCTCTCTGAAGCTTTAATCCCGTTAATCTTGTTGGATTAGTCTCTTCTAATTCCTTCAAAAATGTATTCTTTTGTAATTTATCTATCTATGTTTATTTTGTTCAGCAGATATGGTGGCCCACGTAGTAGCAGGGGTGAAATATTTTAATTGGACAAAGGTTATCTACAAAATCCTGCAAGCCTGTGTCATGCATGATGCTAAATTTTCAGAAAATTGCCTTCTCAGAGAGCAAGTTAGACTAGGATATTTTTATTACCCTGAGAGTCAATATTATTTTGAAGAACATTGAAAGTAATATAAAGCAGTATAAGTGTATACTTTAAAATACATAAAATATTAAAAGTCAAAATGCCATTCCATGCATAAGATGTGATTGTATAAACTGAAAATTCAAGTTAACCTGTAGCTATTCCTCTAACAAATGAATCTAAAATGTCATAGGGATTAAAATTCAACATAGCCCAACTGTATTCCTGTGAAATATCAACAGTTAAAAAATGAAATGTAGCTGGGGAGTTAGCTCAGCAGCCTAAGTGCCTGCCTAGCAAGCAGAAGGACCCAGGTTCCAGCCCGGGTACTGCACGCAGTGCTGGCCACCAAAGCTGGGCATGGTGATATGCTTGAAATCCCAGTTCTGGGGAGTCTAAGATGATAAGATCATTATGAGTGTGAATTGCTTAGTGAGACCTTTTGCCAACTAAATCACTCAGAAATCTTGAGACTCCGCACCGTGCTATATTAACTCCAGAAAACAAAAATCAGACATCTGGAACACAGCAGAAAATCAGGAAACACATAGCCAGTTTAGTTGCTGTCAGGAATCATGTGATATGATAAGGAGAACAGGGCATTTCCAGTAAATTTCACTTTTTCAATTATATATGTTCTATATTCATGAAGAACCACCAAATTTTCTCCATTTTACATTATAAAATCTGTTACAAAATTCTAGAAAATCATGCAACTTACTTTATGATTGTAGGATTCTGCAGGAAAAGTACCTCCCAAGCAGGAGAAGTTTATGAGATTCCACATTATTAAAATTAAGTAGTTCTCTTAAATAAAACCTGATATCAAAAGTAAAAAAAAAGAGGACACATTGGGAGAATATAATATCTGTATATATGAATAATAATAAGATGCTTAGTACAAGTTATGTAGAAAAATTTCCATATATATAATATAATTTCAAAAATAATAAGCAAATCAGATTCATAGAAAGGGTAAAAACACTGAGTGTGCAGTTCTCTAAAAATGAAGAGATAGTTTAGAAAAAGGTGAACATAGGAAAAATAAGCACATGTATTATTTAAAACTTAGAAAAATATAAAAGTAAAAGGATAATGACACTGTATTACACTGTTAATGCTGAATATAAACTACAAACTTCATATGCTGACTAGAAACAGGGCCAGCAAGATAGCTCAGTGGGCTAAAGCACCTGCTTAGGCAAGCTTGGGCAAGTGTAGGGACTGCGGTTCGATTTCTGGCACCACATGCTACACAGGTCTTGCCCCCAGGGCTGGCTGAGCTGTCCAAAGTCCCAGTGTAGTGGAGTTTACCTATAATCCCAGCTTTGCAGAGGCTGACAGCAGGAGGATCACCATGGGTCCAAGCTGCATAATGAGACCCTGCAATAACCAAATATATAGAAAACACAGATAGACAGACAGACAGACAGACAGATAGACTTGAAATTTGGGGAAATTATCTGATACTTTTAATTCGACATATTTATACTGTGAGAGCCAGTAATTTTTTTATATCTACCACATACACAGAATGATGCCTGAAAATATTTGCAATGATATTATTTATAAGATCTCCAAATTGAAAACAATGCAAGTGTTTCTCTGTTATAAAATACATAAATTGGCATGGGGTAATCTATGGAATGTCACAGCATACAGAGATGGAGGTTATGAAATAGGGCCATCCATAGCAACACACATGAATTTCACAGGGACAGAATGCTAACAAAAGATGCCAGATCCAAAAATATGAATTTTTATGATTTTACTTATATAAAAATAAAAAACGGGCAAAGCGACAGGTGATGTACATATCATAAAGTGGTTACTTAGCCTTAATGAGGGAAGAATAGAAGGACAGGATGTGGAGACCTTCTAAACTTGAATTTTATCACTATTGAGTGAATGGTGTCAACTTTATTTAGTATAACAATTATTTAACTTAATTTTTACTATCGTGAAATTACAAGTTTCCTAAAAAATAAGCCTATAAGAGAATGGGTTTGATGCGTATGACAGAGAAATTGTGTGATCTAGTGGAATTCATGGCTTCAGTCTTCATTTTGACATTAACAGGAGAGACTCAGACTCACCTGATAAGATAAATTGGGTGATGCATGGACAAAAATGGAATTAATGTGTTATTATGAAATGGTACCTGACACTATGTAGCTATAGGATGACTTTCATTTTGTGGCTTCTTCAATAAATGTAGGCTTATGGTTTTTAATTAAACTATCTTTTTAAATGTTTTCAGGGTGATTTTTATTTTATTTTTATTTATTTCTTTTTTTTTGGTGGAACTGGGAATTGAACTCAGGCCCTTGCACTTGCCAAGGAAGTGCTTATTCCACTGAGCCATCTTCCCAGCCCCTTAAGTAAACTATTGATCTGTAAATATTTAAACTGAGTGAGTATTTCATGAATAGGAAGTGGTAAGTAGGTTAGGAAAAAAAATCTTAGTGAATGAGTGATACTTTCAAAATGCATCTGGGTGTGTGCTGTGTGCATGTAGGAAAGATAATTCTGAGCCAGGGAGATAGCTGGGCAGTGTAAGTGCCTCCTTAGCAAGCACAAGGACCCAGGTTTGCTCCCTGGTACAGCATGTCCTGCTGGCCTTGTGCCTTGCAGGCCATGGAAACCAATCATGGGGGTGCATGCCCCTAATCCCAGTGCTGGGGAGGCTGAGACAGGAAGATCACCCTGAGTCCAACTGCATAGTGAGACCCTGAACCAAATTAATCAATCAATCAATCAATCGTTTTTTTAAAAGAAAGATAATTCCGCAAAAGTTTTCAGCAATACATATTAATCAATGTATAAAAATATGGTCCTGAAATTATTTAATCATTCACCACAGTTGCTTTTGTTGAACATGGGTAGAGTAAAATTATTAAATTTATGCCAATAGAATAACGATACATGATATCAACAGAACAATTTACATTTTTTCCCATGAAATAAAATGGCTGTGTAATTTGACCAATTATTTATGTTCACATAATGAGAGCTCACGTCGGCTTTGTGTTTAAGTTGTTTTTTTGATAATCTTGTTTTCTTAGTTAAGAAAATGGTTGAATTTTCTTCTGTTGTAGTTCTCAGAACTTTTACTGACAACAACATTTTTACCTTAAAACTATTGCATATCGTATTCTAGCAGACCAAGCTTTTCTGGAGCTCATCATAAGTTTCCATAGACTTTAGATAACAATGAAGTCTCACTCCCACTTCCCTTTTTCCCTAATTAATGAGAGGAGTTGTATCTTGTAGCCTCTCATCTGTGATTCACAGTTTGAGAAGAAATTTGGCTTTAGGCTGTTGGAAGTGTACCAAGCTCTTGTGATAGGGACAGGAAGCAGTAATGTAAATGTGGACAACTTCCTCCCAAACAATGTTAAACTAGAAATGCTAGCAGACTTGTTCAACAGCTCTGTTAGGATTTGTGTCCAGTTGTCTCCCCAAAGCTCCATGCAGTCATGGGGCAGCTTCTGGAGTTTGTGCTTGATTCCTGACCCAGTGCTGGGACTGTGGGTGTGGGTGCTGCACCCACCCTGGGGCAGGTGATCTGCCTCCAAATGTAAGGAGGGGAAACAGGCCTGCTGGATGAGCTGCTGCCCTCCCTTTGCTCTTTGCTATTTTCCACCCCCATGAAGGATTGCTCTCTGCCAAGTGCCACTGTGCTTTGGAGCCAGCTGGGTATGGGCTGAAGCCTCCACAAACCGTGAGCTAAATAAACCTTTTCTTCCTTAATTAAGGGTGTCAGGTATGTTGTCCCTGCAATGAGAGAAAAGTGATCCAGTCTCCATTGTAACTGAAAGTTGATAGTCATACTTTTCATAACACCCTGTAGTAAACTCGATTTTCCAGGATAGTTTTCTTTTTTTTGTGTTTTAGGGAAGGATCTACAGGGTATTCAGGTTCTCACTACTAGATTGGACTCATAGTGATCTGCCTGTCTACAACCTCCCAAGAGCTGGGATTGCAGGCACACACCACCACGCCCAGTCTCAATTGCTATCTCAGCGCACTCCACAGGTGGTGCCCTCATGGCAGGCCCAGGGATCAAACCCCTGGCCCTGCTTGCAGGTGCTTTAAGCCTCTGAGCTATTTGGATAGCCCTGCGGGACAAAAAAATTGAAGTAGGATGCAAATAACCTAGTGACATGCTTTGAGCTTTCCAACCTGAATTTCAATGACTAAATAACATAAAGTTCTAACTTTCGATTATTGGTCATCAAATGCCCTTAGATTTATTGAATGATTAAACCTCTGCTTCCAAAATATAGTAGTCATGAGTTGCCTTAGAGTAATAACATCACATGGCGCTCCATTTTCATTGGACCATTCGTAGCAGAATACCCCACTGAGAGGCCTCTATTATCAATATGTCCAGTATCTTTGTCTTGTTTAATCTCTTAGACCTTGTTACTAACCTTTAATTTACATAATACAAATAGAATGCTACAAACTTATTAGGATATGACTTCTAAGTGTGGACAGTGCCTTGTGATTATTCATTACTCTCTCCAAAAATACTAAACCATGCCAGGCCCTTGACCCAGAGATATGGAGAAATAAAAAATGTTATTTCAAGCCACAGCAATTTGAAACAATTTGTCATACAGGAAAACAGAGTTTTAGCATTCAGTACTGAAGTGCTTTTAATGACTATGTGTCAAATACATAAATAAATATAGAACAGTCAATAAATGTCTGCATCAGGAACATCAAAATTCCATTAAATTGGCAAATAGTATACTTGTTTTATTTATCTTAATTAATAAATCTATTTTATTCTGCAATATTAAGTATTTAATTGTCCAAACCAATATACTTAAATCAACTCAGTTTTTTTAAAATATAATCTTTTTGTTTCTAATAAAACATTCAACACAGACCTCTATACTGAATGGAATTATTCAAACTAAATAATGAATATAGTACTAAATTATATTATTTGATGCCAGAGCATGTTTAAATTTAAAAACATAAGAATTATTATTCTTAATATTTTTCAACCTATTACTTGATAAATATAGATAATAATAGCATAATAAATTTATACTTGATATTATCCAATGGCTGAGAAACAGTAACCAGCCTAATAATTTTATTCTTGTTTTATGATCTAGAGAAAGTAAGGTCCACTCAATTGAAATTGAATAATGGAAACTTGAATATGAGCTTGATGTCTGGTTTTCATGTTCATTTTTGTCTGTACTTTCCATTTTTGCTTGATGGACTGGTTCAATAACTTCACATTTTAGAATAAAAATCAATATTTTCCCCATTGTGCTTTTTAAAAAAACTGCTTTCAATTGAGTTTCTTGTCATATTAAATTTAATGAACAAAAGTATTTTTTAGGCCTCATAAAGTTAAATTTGCTCTGTTAGGGCAGCAAACCCAAATATACTTTAATTTAATTTTATCCAATAAATAATTGTGAAAATGACATGAACTATCAAAAAGATATTACCATATGTTTTGCAAAAGTCACCCACTAAAATAAAGCACAATAAGCCTTCTCAACTTAATCACCTAAAAAAAGTCAAAGCACTCAGAATTGAGGATTTAAGTTGTTTCTACTGTACTCCATTCCACATACTGGCCATTGTTAAACTGTGACTTTTTAGGATTATATAATTGTTTTCTGCTTTATAAACAGTATACTAAGACATTCTTACATTTTACCAATTGCTTAAATTTTGATACCCAGAATAAGCATGTGAAAATATGACTTTTTTAAACATGCAAGCAAATAAAAAATTATCATAATTTGCTATACTATTACTATTAAATTACAGTTACTTTGGAGCATTAAGTCAAATGGGTTAAAGGAACCCTGTAACAAACCTATGGAACACCTTTTTATATTACACATGCAAATTGCCTTTCCATGTAGTCTCTTCTCTTTAATTTAAAAGTTACACAGCTCTGAAGTCACAGTTCAAGCGCTTATCATGGTCCAAAGAGAAGGGAAAAACGATGTAATTAGGAGTGGACCTTTCGTAGCAGAAAACAGCCAATTGAGAAGGGTGATGCAGGTGGCAGTTTTGGCTCCCTAACAGACACCAGAGTTAGGTGCTTTTTACAGGTGTGAAACTTCCTCTTGTACAATGAAGTCATCATACGTACAGGGCAAAGCTGGAGTTTTTGTATTTGTGGTTGTTCTTCATTTAACTTTTAAAACACTACTGCAATTGAATATTTGAATAAAAATAATAGTGAGTAATAAGTATATGATGATTCTAGTTTTTCGTACACTCACTACTGCACACTGCATACCAGCAGTGAGCATTATTCACTGTCCCCAGTAAGAAGACTGTAACACACCTATGGAACACCTTCCTTCATAGGATAATGTTCATCATCCATTATAATGGCATTGTCTTTCCTGATTTTGGATCAAAGTCCACCAGTTTTACCTGATCCATTTCATCAATCTCTTCTACTTCCTGCCTCTCAGGTAAGAGTTTTTCCAGCAATGAGAGTTTATCAGGAGAAAGAAAGCCATTTTCAGGAAAGTTTATGTTAAATTCAATGATTACACTACCCTTTTCATATGATCTACCAAATAAATTGGCACACCTTCATTTACCACACACTTGATGTCTCCATGCTTGACCATTTGACCTGAATGAGAGGTAATGGCTATAGTTTGGTTGTCAAGAGTATCCACTCTTGACAGTGGAAGTCTTCCACTCTTGGAAGCCAGACAGTGCTTCAAATAGATGTCTATTGGTACACATGAAAAGATCTCCCCCTCCATCAAGTAAAAACAGCATGGTCCTTCTGATCTAGCACAATGAAAATATCTCCTGGCTCCAGTCCTGGTTCTTGGTCTCCTTCACTATGGAATGCTACCTTCTGGCCATCTTTCATGCTTTTGTCAACATGAACTTCTAGAATCTTCTTTTCTCTCACTATCTTTCTTCCACTGCAGCTCTTCCATCTATCTTTAGGGCTGATGCATTCTCCATGGCCCTGGCACTCCATGCACACAGACTGAATTTGCTGAACCATTCCAGGTCCTATCTGATGAATTCTTATTTGCATTCCAGTGTCTCAGCAGTTGGGACAGCACTTCACAGCTCCCTTCTTACCACCTCAGCCTTCATATTTGTCACAAATCACATTCTCTTGTAGAACCAATTTCCTTGTGGCACAATGGTATAAATCTTCTAAGATAACTTTGAGCTGACGCATCACATTTTTACCTCTCCTTTTTGTCTGCATCCTTCTTCTTCCTCCAAAAGCATTTCAAAGATATCCATGGGGGAGCCGAAACTGCCACCTGCATCACCCTTCCTAATTGCCTGTTCTCCTCCTTTGTCATACAATTCCCTTTTCTTGGCATTAGAAAGAACTTCATAAGCTTCAGAAATTGCTTAAACCTTTTACCTTCATTTGAATTCTTATTAGGATGGTATCAAAGCCAGTTTCCTAATAGCCTTTTTTAGTTCTTCTTGGGTAGCTTTAGGTTTTACCCCTAAAACATCAAAATGAATAATTTCTTTCACCATAGGCTGTGGTGAGGTAGGCAGAAAGGAGTGTTAGCCATGTGCAAGCACAAGAGCCACCGCTCCTCCAATTCTCAGTGCATTCTGGAAGGTTTTAGATTATATAATTCTGTAATACTCCTTTTTTATGTATTTCAGTACAGGGTCTACAGGGCCTATAGGGTCTTACTATATAGTGATTATCCTGTTTTCAGCCTCCCAAATGCTGGGATTACAGGCAGGTACCACCGTGCCCAGTCTTAATCTCCATCTCAGTGCCCCCAGGGATGGGACAGGCACAGCATAGCATGCTGGGGATCAAACCCTGACCATTGTGCTTTGCCTAAGTAAGTGTTTTAGTCCACTGAGCTATCTGGCTGGCCCCTAATTCTGTAATATTTCTTTAAAAATAATTTTTAAAACACCAATTTCTTTCCCTTCAACACATAAACTAGGGGCCATCATGATGACTCAGTGGAATAAGCACGTGCAAGGGCCTGAGTTCAACCCCTGGTTCCTTCAAGAAAAAGAAAAAAACACTAAGTAGTCCAAATAACAAGAAGAATAGTTTAAGACGACTTATAATTGTATATCCTATATTCTTGACACTGAATATATATATATATATATATATATATATATATATATATATATATATACATGAATTTGAATATATGACAACTATATATTGCAGATATATATATATATATATATATATATATATATATATATATATATATATATGACAAATATTTGTTTTTAAAATGTCTTTTGGTTTCTATGCTTATCAAAGTAAGCAAAAATGTGATTTTATTTATTGGCATGAATTAAAGCACAAGGCAATAGACACAATCATTAAACTTTCACAGTACTAATGTTCTGAAAATAAAAACTACCATGTCCTTTAGTACACAATTCATATACTGGCATTCTCATTAAACACAGTAACACCCTTTCTTAATTCCACATGCATTTTATTTATTTTATTATCTTGTGGGATTTATTAAGAAAAATTTGGAATTATTAGGAAGCATTTGTTTTTAAGAAACCGTGAACAAAAAGTTTCAGCAGAAATCTACCAGTATAGTAGGTGAGATTATTTCAAATGCCCTTGAGATGTTAGGCATACAAAAATGAGAGACAGTGAGACAATATTTCAGGCTTTGCTTCTACCCTCCAAAGCTTGGCTCATGACTATAACACTCATGTATAAAAATATAAAGAACCATATAAATAACTATATTAAAGGGGCTGATGGGAATGTCTATGCTGGTATGATTCTTGACATGAGTCAGTCTTTCTTCTCGGCCATAGTCATGAATGGTTATTACATGTATTTACAACACACCAGCAACTGAAAACATTGGTCTGTTTTATTGTGCAAATCGGAAAGCATACATAGATCTACCAATCACATTCAAAGATGTATCAGATGCCATCATTTATGTCTGTTAAACTGTTCTTATAAATTTGGGTGCTCCCATATTTGGCGCATACATATTTATGACTGTTATCTGTTTCTCTTCCAAATTTTTCTGTCCAATTTTGCATTCTTATATCGGAGAACTGAACAAGTATTTTGATGAAAACAATATGCAATATAATAACCATTGGTGAATTTCTACCTTACTGTTGACATTCTGTATTGTTTCAAATGTTTTTTTTTTTTATTTTATCCTCTTTAAAAATTAAAAATAATTGCCGGGCGTGGTGGTGCATGCTTGTAATCCCAGCACTCAGGAGGCTGAGGCAGGAGGATTGTTGTGAGTTCGAGACCAGCTTGAGCTACAAAGTGAGCTTAAAGCCAGCCTGAACTGCATAGCGAGACCTTGTCTCAAAAAAACAAAAAAAAAACAAAAAATAATTAAAAATAATTAAAGAATAAGAGAAAATGTGCTTTGTTTATGACAAAGTATATGCTATCTGTTTTGAAATATGGAAGGATAGAGCAACTTTGAGGAACTTCTATACCACTAAAATCTAGTAGGATTAAGAAATTTAGAGAAGGATACCACATTGCAGGTTCAACTTACAAGAAGAGAGAGGATGGAGAATTCCTGACCAACTGGAGCCTGGGTCCTGGGAAAAGCTGCATCTGCCAAGTGTGCTATGTTGTCCCAAGTAGGTCTTACAGGCCAGGTGGGAGTGGGAGGGATGTTCTACATATTTTCAATCAGGGAAAATAGACACTAGGCTGAAAAAGAAAAGTACTTTGGGTAGATGAAATGTGAGAGATACAGTTTTCCTGAACAAGTATGTATTTCTAGGAGAGCCTTCCTCATTAGATCTGGATGCATGTTCTTTGCACCAGATAGAAACCGTGATCTTTGGTCTCTCCACCTACTCTCTGCCTTTTCCAGTGACTCAAAGTAGGAGATGAAGGGAAACCGAAACAACCCACTCTCCCACCCAACTGGAAACCAGGGAGCAAGGGGTGGTATGGATTGGAGCGAAGCAGAAGGGGCAGTCATAAAGGAGAAGCACATTGCAGGGACAGAAAGGAAGAAGTCAGCGCAGTCATCAGCCTTGATAGCTACTGAAGTAGTGATCACCTGTCCTGAGGCGGTGCCCACGTGAGAAGCGCATTAGGGCATGCTGCCGAGTCAACTCTCAGTTATTGGCTTGCACCATTGCTCATGATAGTTTTCTGACAAGGAAAGAGGCAAAGGAAAATTTAAAGGAGGAAAAAGAGAGAGACTCTCGAATCAATGTTATTGCTTTTTTTAAAATATACACAGCACAGGGTCTTTTGGGTCTCACTACACAGATTGGACTCATTGCGATCCTCCTGCTTTCAGCCCCCCAAGTGCTGGGATTATAGGCATGTGCCCCCATGCCCAGCCTCAATCACCCTTTCAATGTGCCCCTGAGGCAGGTCTGACAGGACACACTGGGAATCAAACACCAGTCCCTGCGTCTGTCTAAGCAGGGACTTATTTATTTATTTATTTATTTATTTCATTTATTTTATTTATTTTTGTTTTATTGAAGTGAAAATATCAATGAGACCTTGACAAGATGGAATTGACAAATTAATGCACTGCAAACTGTTTTCATAATGTTTTGGTATCATAGAAGGTGCATACATGATATTATCCTTACAGGATATGTCTCTTATCAGTAAATAAAGAGAGTGTAGCTGTTTGTGTATCTTATTTTTTATACCAGGGACTTTAATCCACCTAGATATCTGGCCAGCCTGTATTTTTTTAACTAAGTGTTGGTAAAAATGATAAAATGAATTCCACTTAATCCCTGTATATGTTGAATATTATAAGCTTAACAGCTTTCTTCGTACCGTGAAAATTTTTTCCTTATTTGTACAAAGAATGATTTAGTATTGTGGATCTTCTTCGTGCATTGCCACACACATTATTTTGAAATGATGAGATCACCTACTCTATCTTATATAAGTTCATATGTTTTATCTCTTTTTTGGAGAAATATTTCTTTCTTTCTTTGAAAAGTGTTTTTATGTTCTTGTGTTTTTGAGGTCCCAGCACTCTATGTTGACAAAAAAAATATTGCAGGTTGCACAAGTAATGTACAATGAAATGATTTGCTTGTGAGAATTAGGGAATATTAAAATTCATAATATTTTGTCACTGTGTGCAGAAAGCTTGAATATTAGTTCAGTTATTTTGTACAGAAAATCAAACTCAGGACTTTCTGTTTGCCAGGCAGGTGCTGTGACCTGGAGGTATATCCCCAGCCCAAATCGACGCTCTTATACACAAAATATCATCTGAGGAAAAGTTTTCTAATAAAAAAGAAGTTGTCAGCACTTGTTAAATTCCTTCTGTGTGTTCAGCTTTATTATCTTAAGATGCATGCTATTGTGATTTGTGTGTCAGGACCGGACTGACTCTGGGGATTACTTCTGTTTATTCACCTATTAATGTTCCTTGTGTTCGCCTTCATAGTCTTGAGGACAGATACATGCTGCTACTGAGGACTGCATGCAATACCATCAAGGTAACATTAAGTTCTCACTACACAGCAGGTGGCAAGAGAAAAAAAGGCAGCATGTGGAGAGCCAGTTTTTCCAGCACCATTTGTTAAAGAGGCTATCTTTCTTCCAGTAAGCGTGTTTGGCCCCTTTGTTGAAGATCAGATGGCTGAGTGTGTTCGTAGATGCCTCTGCATCTTCTAGTCTATTCTATGGATCCTCAGGTTTATTTTGTTGCCAATACCATGTTGATTTTCTCACAGTGGCTTTGTAGTAGTATTTCAAGTCAGGAATTGTGATGCTTCCTGCCTTGTCTTTGTTGTCCAGGATTGCCTTTGCTATTCTAAGTCTTTTCTGTTTCCAAATAAATTTGAGAAATGATTTCTCTAGGTCTGGGAGTAATTCTATGAGAAGAAATACATGCACTAATGGTGTTCGGACAGGATATCCTGTCTGCTTCTTGCGCTATGGCTAACCACTGGGAAGATAATAGTGTAAAAAGAATTAGTTATTGAAACTGTACTATAATTCAGCTTTGGAAAAGAAAAGATAGGTATGCAGCTACATTCTCTTAATTCATTGATCAGAGGCATCTGCTCTAATAGTATTTGTGCATGGAGTATCATGCATGCATCTTGTGCAACAGAAGGCCAATACGAAAATGATGTGCAATGTATAAATTGTTGAATCTGTCCTAGTGATTTGATTTGGAACTGTCTCATTGCTATTTGTTTTTCAATAAAAAATAATAAATAAATAAATAAAACAAAAAGGTAAAGGGGAAACGGGTGGTAACAGGGTAGCAAGAGAGAGAGAACAATACATTTAATAGTTTAGTGACTCTTTCCTTTGCTTGAATTTTGGTAGTATTTCATTCAAACCCAAAGAACACCCATGGCCCCAAATTGTTGCCTGGTAAATCTTTTATTTTTTTTTTTTGCCTTTTTGAGACAGGGTCTCACTATGCAGTTCAGGCTGGCCTTAAGCTCACTTTGTAGCTCAGGCTGGTCTCAAACTCATAACAATCCTCCTGTCTCAGCCTCCCGAGTGCTGGGATTGCAGGCCTGCGCCACCACGCCTGGCAAGTGGTTCTAGAAGTTCAACATAGGTTCTATATAAGCTAATCAAGTGCTAATCACTGAGCTGTATCTCTAGCCTCAATTTTTAAATAGATTCAGTGCATATGAAAAGAGATGGAAGGATTTGGTTTGAAGAATCTTCCTGTGCAGATGTTACATAACATTCAGGATTCCACCAGTGGTCCCCATAGCTAAACTTGCCAGCTGGTATGCTTGTCTTGCATTTTTCAGAATTAATGTTCCGTTGTTACAGAGATAATAGGAGAAAGAGAAAGAGCCTCTGACATCAATGGAAATTAAAGTGTTTACTCACCTGATCCCTGGGGTTCAGCTCTGCATTCTGCCTCTGTTCCTGTGTCTCCACCTGTGTTTTACCCCTGACTTCCACCTCAGAAGCTATAGATGTGCTGGCACGCATTTGGCTGTTGCTAGAGAGGCAATGATAATACTCGATAGTGGCAGAGGAGAATTTTGATCAAAAAGAAAACATTGATGCCAGTTGTGTAGAGGATTTTAAAGTTTTCTTTTGTGTATTCTTAGTAGAAAGCATCCATGTGGGCCCAACATGTTGGGAACAAGATGTAATATATTTTTCTGTCTGGGGCCATAAATGGTAAGGAGGTACACTATGCATGCTAAATCATTTTCCACTACGTTGATCCATTATTTTATACTTACTTTCAAAAAGTAGGCTGGCTGGCTGAGAATTTAGAGTTAGGAATGGTGCTTTACTTGGAAAATCTTGTAGCCTCATGACACAAGAGCAAACAGAGACACTACAATGACATTCAGGATTTCAAGGCAGATTTATTTAACGACAGGCACTGACTAGAAATCAATTGCTCTTTAAAAAGTAAGGCCCTGTAGGCTCAGAAAGGGAGGTTTCCACCTGTTCTGCGAAGTCAAGCACAAAGGCAGAGTACTTGGCTGTCTTTGACTAGTTTTTACAATATGTATGTAGCATAGTAACCCAGTATGCGTCACAGATACCAGCCGTTTCTAGAAATAGAAGCAACTGGAACAGCAACAGGAACTGCTACCTGTGCAGTTCCTAAGAAACTGAAGTACACTGGCTATAGGGCCATGTTCTGTTACAATAGGACAGAAAATATATCTATAAATATGTGGGTTATTTTTTTACAGTACCTGGGATCAAACTCAGGACCTTGTGCATGCTTGGAAGGCACTTATGCCACCGAGCTGTCTCCCCAGTTCCATAAATATGCATTTATACATGTATCTATGAATCTATGGAATTCTTGACATTAGAATTAATCTTACACATAAGCAATAATGACAATATACAAGTTAAAATAAAAATATAAATTAGCTCATTAGAAGGATGGAAAGAAAAATGATGCGTTCACCCCCCCTCTTCCCCGGGACACAACAGAGAAAGAAAAAAATTCTTTTAAACTATTTGAAGCAAGAAAAGATGTTTGCATAACTGCTAAATTGAGAAAGTAGTTTGCTAAGGAGTATTAAATTCGCTAAAGGTTTATGTTCACAACATGTTTGGAGAACTGCAAACAAGTTAGTGGATCTTATTTCCAGAAAATGTAATATGGAGCGAGTTCAGACCAGTTTCAAGAGCAGTTAGAAAAACACTCGAGAAGTAGACTGGTCACTGTGCAGATTTCTGTAGCTTTATCCCAGAGTTGAGTAAATGTATAACGTAGAAGGAGTCAGAGTAGAGCAATGTCATTTTCCTCTATGAGTTTTGAGTGAACATTCTGAGAAACGTATGGACTAATATTGTTTTAGAGAAATCTTTCTGCCCTGCAAAGATTTCCTAGGCTGTATAGGCTATAAAACACTAGTTAAAGAACTTCTGTTAATATTCTTGTATTATTAACAGGAGAAATAATAGGAGAAAATGGAGATCTAGAAAGACATTTACATAGCAAACCAGAATCTGTCTGCTCTGATCCTTAAATCTGCACATCTCTTTACTGGAAAGCATCACCTGCCCAGTGTGATATGTTTCAATCTTGACATCATCAAACAACTTTGAATACCTGCTTATTGTATTCTAACTTATATTATTTAATGCTAACACTTATTTCTAAGCTGTATATTCCTCTTGGGAGAGATATATATTAATCATTTAAGCAATTTTTTTTTCCGAACTGGGGAACTGGGGATTGAACTCAGGCCCCTGTGCTTGCCAGGGAAGCACTTCTTCTACTGAACCTTCTCCCCTACCCCAAAAAATAGTTTTGTTATCATACTCCTTTATACTAATAGATGCTAGAAAAGCAAATATTAAACAAGTGCATAAGTAAATTAATTAAGTGTAAATGCCTGCATTCTCCAGCTGAGCATTTTACCTTTTAATATTCATGATAATAAAAATGATTTTAACAGAAAGAATAGATATAAAATCCTCTTATTGCCTTAAGCATTATTAGCACAACTTTTCTTTTTTACCCTGTCTCTACTTATTTATTACATGTCATAGGTATTTTAAGGGTCAAGCTTATAGATGTTAAAGAATAATTCCTATATCTATATGCATTTGATTATCAGTTGTTTAAATTCCTGATAAAGGAATTCTGTTCCTTCGAATTTATTACTTGGGTAATTATTTTCAGGTGTTGTGAGGAGATAATAATAAACTATTGCTCCACTTGATTAATCAAATTCCAGGTTGATTAGCAGTAACTTTGCATTTCAGAAATTATCAGAAAATGAATCCTAACTATTAAATTTTCTTATGTAAAACATAAAATGAATCTTAATTATTAAGTTTTTAAGTAAAACAAATAATAAAACATGCTGGAATTCAATTTAGTTTTATAGGAATAATAATTTTACTTTATTCACTATTATTTTGTGTGTGTATTTATTCATGCTGCATGTATTTTGGGGATACCACTTCTGTGGTAGGCTTTGTGGTATGTGAATAGAAATCTACATATACCTTGCTTCAGCTGAGCTTGCTGTATGGGAGAAGGTCACACAGTCTAGTGCAGAAAAGAGTATGAATAGGACGGTAAGAAAACTAAATGTTTTAAAATGCAATAAGCACATGTGAGCAGGCAACATGGACTTAATTTGGAGGATCCTTGCTTAGCAAGAAAGTGAATGGAAAGATTTTCAATTGCTGTCCAGTCCTGAAAGGGGATTTGGAGCCTTTTGAAATGAAGGCAGTATGATGAAAACTGACTGCTGAAGGTGGCGAGGATAGTGTTTCCCAAAATCCAATGAAGTGAATAAAAGGAATTAAAATATGAGACAAGTGGCCTTGAACACATCCAGAGCAAAAACACAAAAGTATGCAACCAACTGAAATCTTGTCGAAAGAGGAGCTACAAAAAAAAAAAAAAAAAAAAAAAAAAAAAAAAAAAAAAAAAAAAAAAAAAAAAAAAAAAAAAAAAAAAAAAAAAAAAAAAAAAAAAAAAAAAAAAAAAAAAAAAAAAAAAAAAAAAAAAAAAAAAAAAAAAAAAAAAAAAAAAAAAAAAAAAAAAAAAAAAAAAAAAAAA
>PVKA01001361.1:0-12690 GCA_004027165.1 Ctenomys sociabilis | reverse complement strand
TCTTCTGGGCCACAGGAAAGGCAAATCTCACTGGCAGGAACATGTGAGAGAGGAAAGAATGGACAGAAAGCACCTACGATACCCATTTCTGCTTCACGAGCATGCTACTTCCTTTCACTGGGATCCACCTAGCAGGGGTTCTGCTATCTTCGAGTAGCGCCGTGACCTGGATGCTAAACTTTCTACACATGAGCCTTTGGAGATGCCCAAGATCAACCTTACAAAAAGCTGTTCTTCTAATAGCTCCCTAAACCTCGGAAACCACAGAGGAGAGAAAATGCTAATGCTTTTAAGACCTTGAATTTAGAAGGAGACTAAATGAGCAATAGAAAGAATCAGTTAAACAGCCTTGTAGAAGAACTGGAAAAATCTGCAGAGTCCATCCACCCTGGCTTCCACACCATCGGAGCAGAGGCAGTCAAGAGAGAATGAAACACTCCCAAGTGGTCAGGGTACACTCTGCCCTGCTTAGAATGGGCCTTTGCACATGATGTTGCAATGTTAGAAGGAAAGGAAAAATAAGGATCCACGAACAAACTCTCCAAACAATTTCTTCCCTACATCCCACTTTCTCTATTTCATCCTTAAGCCCCAAAGAACCAAATAAAGGTAAAATCATAACCATTAAGAGGTAAACATAGTGCATGCTGGGAAAGGTCAAGAAGCCAATCAATCCAGGGAAACAAGGGGGCTCAGCAAGAATGTGAGTGAATATGAACACAGATACAAAAGGGAAAGTTATGATACACAGGCAAACGTGTTTTCACACGTGTCAATAAAGTAACACAATATGTAAAAGTCAGGTTAGAGTTTTGTAAGTCTTGCAGAAAACATAACTCATAGCCTGTAGTTGAGAAGTTTTCTTAACCATAATTTAGGCTGTCAAAAATATCTACTGAAAGAAACAGAAGGTGAGAATCTTGAAGACAGAGAGGCAGACAGAGGGTTCATGAACAAAACACAGACTACAAGGGAAACACTCCAAAGAATCAATGACTAGATTTCTTCTTATTAAAAAGTTTTTGCACATCAACAGAAATCACCAACAAAGTGAAAAGAAAACTCACAAACTGAGAAAACAATTTTAGGCAGCTATCCCTCAGATGAAGGACTTCTATCAGAACGTATAGGATTTATTTATTGCATTAATTTTATTGAGAAACAAATAGTAATGCGACAGTTTTAAAGCCTATTAATAGGACAGTTTCAATAAGCAACACATTGCATATTGTTGTCTTCATAGTGGTTATTCATAGTACAAGATGCAGACATGATATCCTGTATAAACACTATTGGTACAAATCTTTCTCCTCACTGAATTAAGAGAAAGTAGCTGTATATCTATCCTAACTATTTTGTACATACAGATACAAACTGGTCCTTTATTTGTATCCTCTTACATTAAGGATTTAAAAAGACAACTGAGATGATTACACACTTATTGGATAAAGAAACACAAATGGCAAATAAGAAGAAATGTTCAACATCCTTGTTTATATGTAAATTAAAATAACACTGAGATTCCATCTCACCTAAAAGAATATCTATCATTTGTTTTTCTACAACCAAGAAAAAATGCTGGAGGGGCTTTGGGAAAGGGGGAACCCTTCTCCACTGTTGGTGCGAGCGTATATAGAGTGGTAAAATAACTGAAAATCAGTGTGGAGATTTCTCAAAAAGCAAGGATTCAAAGTCCTATTTGACCCTGATATTCCTCTTCTGGGTCTTTTAAAAGAAAAAGTGAAAATATCATACCACAGCTATATACGTTCACCCATGTTTATAGCAGCACAAATTGGCACAGCTAAATCTATGAAACAACCCATCAACTGAGGAATGAATGAAAAAGATGTTGTCTTTTTGCACAACAAAGTATTACTCAGCTAGAAAGACAGATAAACTTGAGGGTTTTTATAGAAACATGGAAACAACTGAGACCATAGTCATAAGTGAAATAAATCCAACTGCATATATAACATCTCATTGTCTCCCTAGTGTAAGATGCTGAAAGATTAATGAAGATCCAAAGGTATGTTAGATATTATGAAAGAAAAAGAAACTTCTCATAAAGGAAAGAGAAACTTGGATGGGGGAAAGCGAAAAGGAAAAAGAAAAATATAACCCCTGTATTTCTACTTCTAATTTGGGGGATCTACTTTCTTTTTAAATCCTGCATTGTTCTGATAGAAGTTCTTCATGAGAGGGATAGTTGTCTAACTTCTTTTTTTGTCAATTTGTGAGTTTTCTTTTTACTATGCTGTTGATTTCTCTTGATGTGCAAATGCTTTTTAATAAAGATATATATATATATATATATATATATATATATATATATATATATATGATAAGACAATTATAGTACTATTTTTTTTTATGTATTTAGTGCAGAGTCTACAGGGTCTCACTACATAGATTGGACTCATAGTGATTCTCCTATTTTCAGCCTCCCAAGCACTGGGATTACAGGCACACAGCCCCACACCGCATCTCAATCACTTTTTCACGTTGCCCCAAGGGTGGGTGGGGCCAACATGAAACACTTAGAATTGAACCCTAGCCACTGTTCTCTGCTTAAGCAGGAGCTTTAGTCCACTGAGCTATCTGGCCGGCCCCTGTACTACTAATTTCTATTTTTACATTAGAAGGAACAGTTAGTTCTTATATTATTTGATCAGTTTTGCATACTTGTTTGGTAATTTGAGCGACTACTCTGAAGATAACCGTATGAATGTAATAACCATTGTTAATTTCCTACCATCTTCTTTCAAAATGCTGTATCATTTATAAAATTTTCTAAATCTGTTTAAAATTTTTAAAAAGTGTTTAAGGGCTAGAGATACAGCTCAGGGGCACAACACTGCCTGGCAAGCACAAGGTAGTACCCTAATAAAACACATTTTGGGGACACATTTTTGGTAAATATCTGTTTAGATTTAAGACAAGAACTTCAATATATAGCATAAACTTGTAATATAATTTGATATAATTATGTTTTATATTCATTTAGTGAGTAAAATGCTTTATGTTTGAAATAATTTTATAAGCCATGAGAAATATTTGAAGAGGCCAAAAATTATTAAATTACTGTAAGTACATTATAAGTATTTAGTTTCCGGACATAGACAAAAAAAAGAAAAAGAAAAAAAAAACTTCATTACAGTGTTCAGTGGCTCTCCAGTCACAGCTGTGGAAGCAGATCTTAGGTTTTCACAACTAGAGACTGCAGCAAGAAAAAAATGAGTGGAACCCTGGGAAAGGTGCTGTACTGTGGAACAACACCATTTTAAAGCATGCCTTTTCATTGTTAAGATTCAGAACTTGAGGAGAGAGCCCTACTTATTTTATAGGTGGCATTCTACTGAGGACCAGTCGGCAGTACAAGACAAAGCCTACTCATGGCATTAGAAGATACAAGCACCTAATTATATCGCAACAGCCCAAGAAGGAGAGGGGAATAGTGGAAGTGAGGCCAATTAATTTGGGGACAGATTATGAATGTGGGGTTGTACACATTCACCTGACGGCATAAGATATGACCTTGGCAGAGAGTTATGCTCAGGATGCACAAAATCTCTGTAACCGTCTCTCCATAAAAGTTGAGGGAAGTTATGTGTTTCCACCACAGCCACAGAAATGTTCCACGTGCAGGACCAAGGTACCAGAATGCTCCTGGACTCGATCCTGACCACCATGAGCGAGAAGCTCTGATCAGCCTTCTAAGTGCTACATTTGGGGAGATTTTCTTGGAATGCTCAGAGCAATCTTTCTGAAGGACTCGGGTTGTCAGGGAGGGAGCACGCTGAAGAGGACTTCAAGGGAAGACTCAAGCTCGTCCGGAACTGGAAGAACTGCTGGCCATATTGAACTAGCTCTTGCAGACCGTTTCCAGATGGCACTGTGACACTTCCAAGTGGAGAAGCCTCCTGAGAGGGTGGACTTCAGCTGGAGGAGAACCTAACCCTTGGGCTTTGTTTCTGTCATTGCCTACCAACAAGAATCTTTCCCTATCCTCTGGCATGGGTGTTAGAAGTTCTTAACACTTACCTTGGAGATAATCTGGAGTGTCTCTCCCCAGTAAAATTTTGTAACTACTGCAAAAAAAAAAAACAAAAAAAAAAAAAAAAAAGAGAAAACTTCATTAATACTGTGACATTGGAAATAATATAAGTAAAAAGTAGATTTGCATATTTGCACAGGTAATACTGTAGGAAGACAATAACTAGATAGCCAATAGTACTTGATATTTTTAATCTAATATTCAACATATGTAGCAGGAGTAGCTTGCTGTATATAGTAGAGATTATTTATCTCTAAAAAATAGAAGTAAAAGAGTCTTCAGATAGGAACAGTACATTATTTGTGTGTATTAAAAACATCCAATTGGATAATAAAATATTATGGTTCCCACTTCAAACATCATAATAAAAGAGCAATAGATATGAACAAATAGAGTCCATCACCCATAACAGATACGTATTCTACTCTTTTCAATTTCTGTCACAATTTTGGCCCCAGAAGACACTGGATTGCTTCCTAAAAATCTCAGAGGAGACCAAAATAGGACCAAGAATAATGAAACCAGGCAACATTTTGTCAAATAAAGCTCTTTCAAATTTTGCATATATTTGTATCTCTATCAAGAAATATGTGTGAGAGTTTGGTGATGTAGCTCAGCAATAGTGCCTGTCTGGATTTGATTCCTGTTACAAACACTGTGTATGTGTGTATATATTATAGCTATCGTCCACATCTAACTGTCCACAGACCTATGATAAGAATGGATAAGCAAGGAAGAAGATAAAATTCTATCAATAAACCTAAATTCATCTTCAATATGGAATTAACACTAAATAGATGTAGCATTTGGCAAAAGAATAGCACATAAAATGAATAACTCACATGAATTACTAATTGCAACAATAAACATGAAATAGGAATGTGAAAGAAGCAAAGAATTATTAACACCAGTTATCTAGTTTTTCCCCAAATAAAACCAATTTACAACACAACCAGAAGCATGAATGGAGAGATGTGCTAATAGACCAATAGTGCAGGTATCGATGAACTTAGGGTAGAGTGTATAATTCAAAATTCTAAAATGGCACCCACTATTTTCAACTCATAATTTAATCCTGCTTCCTTTCACATGGATACAATTTCTTTTTTTTTTTTTTTTTTTTTTTTTTTTTTGTATAATTGAGGATTCTTGGTTTTTTTTTTTTTTTTTTTTTTTTTTTTTTTTTTTTGTTGGTATAACTGAGGAATCATGGATTTGTTTTTTTTTTCTTTTTTCCATTTATTTTTATTTTATTAAAATACAAATGTCAATCAGACAGTTTCAAGACACCTTAACCATACAGAGTCGATGAATTAATACATTGCAAACTGTTTTCGTAACGTTTTGGTACTGTACAAGGTGCATACATGAAATTATATTTACAGGTTTTTTTATAGCTGAATTATATCAAAGATTCAATAATTATAAAAGCATAAATGTATAAAAATGAAGTATACATCGTGAGCCCATAATATTAAGCTGAGCTATAAATGGATATGGTCGACAATTTCTTTGAATAACTCCCTATGGTTGCAGAATGCTGGACTGTGTTGGATTGTGGTGTCGAGTTCAAGAACCTAAGGTAGTTGAATGTCAATGGAGTGCCCACTTTTGACAGGTGTAAACAAAGGAAGGTTTGTAGAAAGAAAAAATCAGGATGTGTGTGTATAGACAGTACAGTTGGGATAGATAACGCTGTGCTTCTACATAATTCTATGAGAGGCAAGATCTGCACTAATGGTGGTTGGACAGGATATTATGTCGGCTTTTAGTGCTATGGACACAATTTCATTCCCCTCATTAGATTACGCTATGTAGAAATCGTCTGGATCTATTGCACATGAAATTTATTTTCTACTTTAAATCTTTCATGTCACATTTTATGACTTCACACAACTAAAAATAAATCATATTCATTGTAAAAGTTGTTAGTGGTAACTACAGTAATCCTCAAACTTGGACTGCAATCAAATGTAATTTTTAAATTTTTACTCTTTCTGTATGTTTTCACAGGATAACACCAAAAATACTGAGAGAAGTGGAAAAGAGACCCTGAAGACCAAAATGCCCCTCAGGTTTCAGTGACCTGAAAATGAGTACCCTAGGATCTTCTGGAGGTTATGTGATTAAGTTCTTGATTTTGATTTCTACACATTTTAAGTTTAGAGAATCCAGAGAGATGGTACTGGTCCAGAGACAGCTATAGTAAAAGGTACCAAGATACTTAATAAAAATCTCAAAATGAGGGATAGATCCTCAGCTGAGTCTCTAAATCTGCTCAGTTCTAAGCACTATGAGTAGTATTAGAGTGGTATACAGCTGTGTTTGAAATTATTGGTTTATGGACAATGCAATGTTAAGTCTGTAAGCACTTTAAGCCCCTCTAAGTCAAGTAAGAGAAGAGTACTTAGAAAAACAAAAGATGAGTGTGAAAATGCGTTTGAAAGACCATTCTGGAACACTATAGGAACATCATTTCTCCTCTTGCCAGAGGTTAGATTAGCAGGTGTGACCTTGAGCACAATCAGGGAAGAAAAGACCTTAAGCAGCACTGGATATTGCAGAGTTATGCCTCCAGCCCTGCTCACTGTTCTCTATTTAGAGAGAAAGCCATAAATGTTTTGGAGAATGGAAGAAAGAGTAATAATATAGAGATGCAAGCATGCATGCATGCAAACTATTATTCATTTCTTAAAATAAATAAAAGAGAGTTTCAAGAGAAAATCTAAGCATGTTGCTGAACAGAAAGCTCAACTGATTGATTTAATTTTGTTATTCATTTTAAAGTGAAAAAACAAAACCCAAAAACAAAACAAAGGAAAAAGCAAAACAGTGAAGCACAATTAAGATGATACAGAATTTCAAAAAGAAGGTGATAAGAAATTAACAATGGTTATTGTTATTGCATTACATATTGTTATCTTTAAAGTAGCTGCTCATATTATCAGATGAAGGCATGGAAGATTGATCAGAAAATTAAGCATGAGTGGCCACAACTCAAGACCATACTCATAAGTGAAATAAACCAGATTCATACGTGTAAACATCATGCTGTTTCATTAGTGTGAACAAGTGAATAAGATCTGAAATGTACCGTACATAGTGTAAATTGGAAAGACACTGTTCAAAACCCTGAGTGATCATGAAACAATACGTATAACTATGTTCGTACTCTAATCACATAAATTTGTGTCAATGGTGACATAAGAAATTCCAGAATGAATGAAGGAATGTTTGGGCTTCACTTTTCAGCGGAGCTATTAATCTATCTTTGGACCTTTCACATAACATACTTCTTAAGCTAACAGCAGAAATATATAATTGAAATAATGCCTCTGATGTATTTTCATGTGTAATTATTATTACTATTATTATTATTATTTTGAACTAGTTTACATTTTGCTTTATAATTTATTTTGAGCTGGAGAAAAATCTAAAGGAAATTTATATTTCAACATTTTTATTAGCATGTTTGGGTTGAAAATGCACAAATTTGTTAAAAACATTCGCTTACTGCTTTTAGTCGTTTATTACTTGGGGTAATATGATTTGACTGGGACGATAAGTATGTTATTTTCCAAACTGAAGAATTAATGCAGCTCACTATTTTGTTAAATTCATTGTAACATAATTGAAGTTGCCTGCAAGTTGGTGATAATGGTAGTCATTAGTGTCTCCAGAGGTGCCAGAAATATTCAAAGAAAGCAAATGTTCGTGTATCATGATTTTACAGTTTTATTTTTCTTGCATTATAAGTTAATAACAGGAAGGAACTAAACCACCACCTTTGGGACAAAACTGTAGGAATTCTATGCATGCTTCCAAAGCTTAAAAAAAAACCCCACAACCTTTATAATTGCTTAATTTTGAAATTTCAGGGAAGTCAGCTTAGCTCTCTGGGCAAAGCAACTATAGGAATTGAATCTTTCCTGATAATCTCATATATATATATATATATATATATATATATATATATATATATATATATATATATATATATATATATATCTGTTACTTTGACAAGTCTAATTTTTGTTGAGAAAATAAAATTGAGGAAAATAGCAATCTGAGTTAGACTACCTTCATTTCAAGAAGACAAATAAATCATAATTCTCAGTCTAGATTTTAACCAAAAGTTTATTTTATGGAGGTGGCTGATAAAATACTCTGAAACCCTGAAGAAATATATATCTGCAAGTTATGGGGCTACATGTTTTTCTCCTTGTCATTTTCCTGTTTTCCTCCCTCTCTCCCTCATTAAGTGAAGTTAGTATTGATTAAGGCCAGAGGTATAAAAGCTATAATCAGAACAAACTACAGGCATTGTTTACTTATTCATGAAATTTTAAAGAATTATTATTGTATTAATTTCAAGGTATATGCCTACTGAAATACTAGAGAACAGAAAAATAATATCAAAAATGTTTATGTGTTTTTCCTAATTAAAAGTTCATACAAATACTTAATTTATTATAATTATCAATAGATTAATGATTTTTTAAATTTTTAAAATATTTATTTATTTATTCAGGGTCTTGGTCTGCATAGCTCAGACTCCTAGTGATACTTCTATGTCAGCCTCCCCAGTGCTGGAATTAAAGGTGTGTGGCACTGTGACAGGTCTAGATGGTGAGCACTGCACGTAGTGTCGGAGATCGAACCCAGGTTCTTGCACTTGCCAGGCAGGCACTGAGAGTGCTGAGCTATCTCTCAAGTCCTGATTGATTATAGTACTTTTAAAACATTATTTTAAAAAAACTGTGGGCCATATGTTTAGAATTGCCTGACATGATTTGTTGAACTGAAAGTTCACAGAACCTGGCCCAAGTTAATAAATTAGGAAGTCTAGAAATAAGATTGGATTGAGAACACAAGTTTTTATGTGCCTATCCGTATCTTGGAGTTTAAGAAACTCTTTTGGAATGGCCACAGTGAGAGAAGAAGGATTTGTACTGGTAGTGTTTGGAGAGGATATCATGTCTGCATCGTGTACTATGAATAATAACTACAAAGACAACAATATGCAATGTATTAATGATTGTAACTGTCCTACTAACCTGTTTTGAAGCTGTCTTATTGCTATTTGTTTCTCAATAAAATTAATTATAAAAGACAGAGAGAGATGGCCCTTGACCCTGAACTGGAAAAAATGTCTTTTGCAAAGCTGATTGGCTCACAGGGTTTCAGTTTTCACCAATGGCTTAATTCTACTGATATTCATAGGTGAATGTGAGATTAGAGGTTGCCACCCAAGGAATCAGGGCGGATGTGCCTTGGGAGGGTACACCATTTGTGGTTGCTGTCCTCCTGTGCTTGTTCTCTGACCTCTATGAGCTGAGTGATTCTCTCCATCATTTCCTTCTACCGTGATGCTCCCGCCGTGGAGCCTGACTATTGTGGACTGAGCCCTCTGAAGCCACGGTCTGAATTAAACTTCTTCTCCTTTAAGTTGAGGGTATTGGGTATTTTGCACCATTAGTGGGAAAGCAGATGAATCCAGCTATTGTCAGGCAGAAAACTAGCATATATGGAGAGGATATTTTAAAATAAAAAAAGGCTGGCATAGTTTTGATGGAAATAGAAATTAGTACAATGGTCCCTCGCCATTTCACGGTTCAACTTTCTCAGACTCACTGTCTCACGGGTTTTCAAAAAATATTAATCTAAACTATTTACAGCAAAACTTTCAGTATATCATGAGATTTTGCAGTACTATACAGTATACGGATGTTGTTAAAATTACATAGGTTCATGAGTTTAGAAAACGGTTAAAAATATTAGAAATATTTTTAGAAAGTGTGGGAAAGGCTTATTAGAATGTGGAAAGGGTTTATAAAGGTATCAATTATATATAAATACTAAAACAGATGCAAAGTCGCTACTTTGCTGATTTTCACTTACCGCAGGGGTATCTGGACTATAACCTGAACAATAAGTTAAGACCACTGGATAGCCATTCTGAGAGACATTAAAATGGTCTGTTGCACAATCCAGCAATTTTGCTTTGGGGTAAAGTACATGAAATCAGAGTGCCAAAGAGATAAATAACACTCTCTTTTCAATTTTACCTTAGTCAAGATATGAAATTTACCTAAACAGACTCACTTTAACGATGTTGTAAATGGTTTAAAATTTCAGCTTAGACACACAATGGAAACTTACTAGACCATAAGAAAGGAAATCCTTTCACTGCAATGACTTCAAAAAAGGAGTATGTTATTATGTGAAACAGGCTAGATACAGATGGACTATCACCTCATGATCTCACCTACATGTGGAATCTAAAAGGGTGACACACAAAGGAACACAGAGTAAAAAGTGGTTACCAGAGGCTAGCAAAAAGGTGGTAGAAGCTTGCCAAATTTCAGCAGGACAGGAGGAACAAGTTATGATCTCTGTTATGCACCATATGACTGGTAAGTAAGGCTATATCTTGTGCAACTGAAAATTGCTAGGGCTGGGGTTTTGCAAGTCTGAGCTAAAAAAGAAAAGAAAGGAATTTAAACATTTGTCTTCATGAAGTTGAGTTATTTTTGAGATCTGCCTATGTAGAATTGGTGTTCTATCAGACTTCAAATACATACCAGACACCAACTTCTAAATATCAGCTTTCTTATTGTATGTATTCATACATGCCAATCTATCTTTAAGTTTTCCTACTAATAATGAAATGTGCTATTTAAGAAAAGATGAAAAGGGCATGAGAAATACTACCACTTATAGAGTTATCTATCAAATATTCTCTAAATTAGATTGCTTTCATTACACTGATTTCATATTTCTTTTAGATATAATAGTAATATATTTTTTTTCTGGGATGCCATACTTAGCTCATGAAAGACTTCCTGAGACTTTCATTAATAAAAATCTCTTGGGATAACATAATTCTCTGCATTTTCCTTTCGGGACAGATAAATGAATGAATTTTTTTTTAAAAAAATCACACTATAGGGCATTGAGCATTATAGCTTCTACAGTGAACACCGTAGAACAAAATCAATTCAATCCTTCAAAATTTAAGGAGCCAACATGGAGCCTACCTATTGAGCAAATCTAATAAAAATTCAGGAGAATTTTTATGTTTGTTTCCCCACAAGAAAAACTTCAATTTAGAAAAAAAAGTAGAGAAATATTTTCCTCCATGAAATTGGATAAGAATATGCTGAGCTGTAAAAGGCTCAAGTGGACAATATCTGACATAGCCAGTCCTGTGGATAATCTACTACTATTATGGACTGCTGGACTATATTGGATTATAGGGCTGAATTCATGCACCTACAATATTTAAATGGCAATGGAATACCCATCTCTGACAAAACTAAGCATAAAAGGGGATGCAAATGAAGGACCATTTTGTATCTGTATATACAAAATAGTTAGGATAGATACACAACTACTTTGTCTTAATTCAATTAGAAAAAAGACTTGTACTATTAGTGTTTGGACAGGATATCATGTCTGGATCTTGTACTATGAATAACCACTACAACAAGGTGCAATGCATTAATTATTGAAACTATCTTACTAATAGGGTTTTGAAACTGTCTCATTGCTATTTGTTTCTCAATAAAATCATTAAAAAATTGGATAAGGCATTGAGAGCAGCATATCATTAATTTTTCAAATATGGAATATGTTGCATAATCATATATATTTGATATGGGATTTTAGTAAGAGTTTAATCTTATAAACAGATGGTATGTATTCAAAATCTTGCAATATGTGTGCACACATTTGTTAGTAGGGCTGATGCCTACCACTGAAATTTCAGGAAGCACTGTTTTATTTGAACATGTTATCGTATAAGATTTAAGCCTTTTTGTTTTGGCCTCACCCCTCAGTGAGATGATTATTGAGACTGGGCTTGGTGGCATGAGCCTGTAATCCCAGCTCTGGGAAGGCGGAAAACAGGAGGATCACTCTGAGTGTGATCGGTGAAGTGAGACTCTGTAGATTCTGCACTAAATACATTTAAAAAAAAAGATTGAAGCCTTTTACTTTAGAAAATAAATTACAAAAGGATACAAAACTTCTTGTTTCCTTTCTTCTTAGAAATTAAACCTGAAGTCCTGATTGTGTGAAATATTTACAAGAGGAAAATATTCTTAAATTTAATTTGTGTGCTAGGAATTGCAGTGTCTTCAACACTTTAAAACTTAAAAGAAATCAATGAACTAGGAATAGCATAATCATTTTAAGTGGAAAATTAATATTTGCTGCATAAAATAAATAGTTCCTTTCTTTCCCATGTGAATTATCTTGATTATACTCTGCAGTAAAATGCTATTAATTTGTTGGTCATTGATCCAAGGACTGGATGCTTTGTCTTTAAAATATCAACCATTTATTGGTCTATTTAAGGGGACATCATTTCCATGAAACTATTTAATCAAATGAACATTCATTTAATTTTCCAAGCTGAATGATCCCAGAAAAAGAGTTCTACTAAAAATAAAACTTGTAAACATCATTTACAGGACTGTCTATAGTATAGTGTCTCTTGCTTTCTTCTTCTTCTTTTTCTTCTTCTTCTTCTTCTTCTTCTTCTTCTTCTTCTTCTTCTTCTTCTTCTTCTTCTTCTTCTTCTTCTTCTTCTTCTTCTTCTTCTTCCTCTTCCTCTTCCTCTTCCTCCT
>PVKA01001360.1:86222-149334 GCA_004027165.1 Ctenomys sociabilis | reverse complement strand
CAGCTACACTTAATTTACTGATAAGAGACATCTGCTATAATAATGTCTGTAAGTATAATATCATGTATGCACCTTGTACGATACCAAAACATTATGAAAACAGTTTGTAATGTATTAATTTATCGAATCTGTCTTGTTAAGGTGTTGTAAAACTGTCTGATTGATATTTGTACTTCAATAAAATAAAAAAAAATTTAAAAAAAGAAAAAATTAATAGAAATCTAAAAAAAAAAGAATCTATCTTTGACACAGGTATTTTAGTCAATGTGAATGATGCTTTTTAATACTATTTTAACTTAATTTATGAAAACACAACACTAGAAATTTGTACCTTTTCTATTTTGTGTGTTGGGGGGGAGGAACAAAAAAATTACCTGTAACTCATCTCCTCCTGCTGGTGGCAATAGCAAAACAAACATGTCAACCATGTCAGCAACAGCAAACTCTGACTGGCCCACACCTGAAATGTTAAATCACAATTATAGTCTAAAGTATTCAGTGATGACACTTCTTCAACTTCCCTGTCATTTCCATCCTGTTTCATGCACGCATCCTCATGGTCACACACTCACTCATTGCTATAACCAAGTACCTGAAACCAGGTCATTTATAAAAGTTCTTCTGCTGACAGTTCTGGAGACCAGGAAGTCCAAGGTCATGGTATCAGCATCTTCTTGGCACCTACTGAGGGCCTTCTTGCTACGTTGTGTAAGGTGGCAGATGCATCATAAGGGAGAATGCAGCAAGCATGGCAATCCTGGTCTCTCTTCTTCTCAAAAACTCAGGTCATCTTGAGGGTCTCACTTTTATTACCTCATCTAATCCTAATTACCTTACATGGCCCTCATCTCCAAATACCATTGACAAAGGAATTTGGTGATTAATTTTCTAACACAGGAACTTTTGGCAGATACATATAAACCAAAATACTCCTCCTCTGAAGAACTTATTAAATGTAACTCTCTCACCTGCCAGTAAACTAGTTATCTTTCATTCCTTTTTTACCACTAGCCCGCTTCTTGGACTACATGGATATCAGAGAGACCTCTATCTACTCCTTACTTCCAAAGCTCTTCTTTGGCTTCTTTTTCATTATAAGCATTATGACTGTAATGTAACCTGAATCTACCCTGCCAATACTTTTATCCTTTTTGCCTTTCCACTCTTAATCCTACCCTGCAAATCACATGAAGACCAGCACAAGTACATGTACTCTCTCCTCCTGAAGCATGCTGCAGAAATCACTGGCTGTAGACAGATGGTTCTAAGGACCACAGTCTCCTGCATCTGGCACATCTCCCTTGCTTCTTAGTAAACTCAAGCCCCATAAATGTCGTCAGGCAGCTTCTTCTCCCCTTTGTCACAGCAGCCATTACACACATTCACCCTCCTTCCCTGGCCTCCCACTGGATGATGAATACCTAAGTTTGGCACCTACTTCAGAGGACATAAGGGAAGTGCTTCCTCACCATCTCCTTGTCTGCTCTGAACACAAACCTAACTCAACCTCGCTGCCTTGCCTACAGTCCTGCAGCAGGAAGGCTGCAAAAGGCAAAACTCTCACTCCTTCCTCTTTCTGTGGCCTTGCTTGCTCTTCTTGAAGTTCTCCCTTGTCTCCCAGCTCTCATCCTTCAGCATCATACACTGCCCAAGTCTCCCTCACTCCCACCCTTGCTGTATCCCTCACCTTCTCTTTATAGTCAGATTTCTGGAGAAAAGGAATCTGTGCTCCTTTAGTCCACTTCTCCTTGCTTTCACCCCACTTAGATCTGGCTTCCACATTCCCTGCTCCTCCAAAACTGCTCTGGAAAGGCACTCCTTCCAAGCTCCTCAGTGCCCATGCAGTGTCTTCCCTATTTCCTTACTCCAGTCTCATCAGAATCTCAGGGCACCAATGAGAGATTACGCTTACAGGTGCCCCTTCATTGGGAGTGAGTCGTGAGTGAAAGCAAGTCATTAAATGGGTTTCCAAGAAAGCCACTACAGAATACAGAAGAGAGTGAGCAAAGCAGGTTAGTGTTTTGGGAAAGTCTGTGGCAACATAAAATAGAGTGATTAGAAGAACAGCCAAGGAGGCCAACCTGGCTGCTGAGTGCACCTCTTCTACCTACTCCTGCCTTCTCTCTATCTACAATAGAGATTTTCTTGTGTGTTTGTTTGAGACATGGTCTAATAATGCTGGCACTGAATTCACTATATAGCCCAGGCTGGCCTTTAATGCATGGTGTTCCTCCTGCCTCAGACTCCTAGTAGGGTTACAGACATGCACCATCTCGTCCAGAAAAAGAGACATTTCTGTCACAGCTTCATCAGCTGTCTTTCAATCAGGAGCTACTTCTAGGATAGCTCCAAAACTAAGTGCTTTGAAGAGAGACTACACAAAAGCAGATTCTTTTTTTACTTATAAGAAAATATCCCCTCTTAGCTAAATACAACTTCCAGCTAACATGGCTTATGTTGTTTTTGCTACTGTTTTATTTATTGTCATGCTAGGCCTGGAACCCAAGACCTTGGGCAGGCTAGACAAGTGCTCTACCACTGAGCTAGCATCCAGCCCATGTTTTATTTTTTATGTTGTTTTTTCCTTTGATAGTGCTATTTCTCCACAGGAAACTCTCATTCCTCCAAACTAAATGCAGCTTCTTAATCTAAGTTCTTGCTGTCTTTGGAGACTAAATTATGCCTATTCCTGCCTCTCCAGTTCCGCTGTTGAGACACAAATCCTCACTGTGACTGCACTTAGAAAAAAAACTGCAAAAGAAATCATATGACTCTAGAGAAACGTCAATGTGTGATGTGGCAGGGGAGAAGCCTTCCGCAGACCAAGGAACATGGTCTCCAAAGAAAGCCTTCCTGTAGGCACCTTGGTCCTGGACTTCCAGAACTGTATAAATTAATTTCTGTGGTTTAAGCCACACAGCCCATAGTATTTTATCATGGTATCCCTAGAAAACAAATGTAGCTATCTTTTACCCCAGAATTTTCCCAGTTGATTGGAGGTACCTCACTATGGGTTACATTAGTAACTGTAAAGTCTGTACCTTTTTTTTATCAATTGTTTCTCAAGACACCCCATCATCTAGACACTTACTTTGCACTTAATATATTCACAATTGAACTCATTATTTTCCCCTCTTCAAGTCCTGCTTCCTACAGCATTAACTATTATCTTCAATGTTCTCTCTCTCATCACTGCTGGGTTTAGAGCTCCACCATCTCTTTCTTCCAACATTTTTTAATGGCTTCCCTGCCTTTGGCTGTTCTTCTAATCACTCTATTTTATGTTGCCACAGACTTTCCCAAAACACTAACCTGCTTTGCTCACTCTCTTCTGTATTCTGTAGTGGCTGCCCACTCCTTTAGCACAAACGCTAAACTCCTTGGCACAACACATAAAGTCCTCAACACTCTGGCCCTGGTGACTGTTCTGACCCATCTTCCTCATAGAATCATGCTCTAAGAATCCTATGCCAGCTGTACTATAGAGTAAGCTATGTGGTTTCACTCTTCCATGTCTCTGCGAAAGCCCTTCACCCCACACTTTAACAACGGCTCTTCCTTCAAAACTGAGTTCAGCTATCACATCCTCTACAAAGTCTGCACCAATTCCATCAGAACTGAGGTAGGCTGTACTACCTATCACGCAGAAGTATAACAAGACTATTTCTTCCCAAAATGTAGATTTCTTGGGGGTTCTGTTTCAGTGTCTTTTGTTACATGTAGTTATGCACTAAGGATATGAACATGCAATAAAATACAGCAGTGTCCTTGCAATTCAGTTGCAACCAGAAGCATGTAACAAATTTTCTGACCAGAACTGTGGAAAGAATTGAGTTCATAAACCACGTACCTTTGTATAGCCACATAATCCAAAGATACACAGCTCTCTTAGTTTTCCTAAGAAATACCGTAGCCATATTAAATGTGCTTACACAAAACAGGCATTGTATTTTGCTTGCATAGGTCATCCTAAAGCTACTGTTTTCAAGACTCTGCCACATATAAAATACCACTTTATGTAACAGCTATCCAGACACACAGCTTATTTTCACCCTTTAAATGGTAATCTCTTTGATGTTAAGAACTGTGTCCTATACACCAGTATTTCCTAAGGAGCCTGGGGAAATATCTTGTATCTAATTACATATTTAGTAAGTCTGCTGAATGAATGAAATGAAAATAGGTGTCACTCATCCTTATATAGAATTCATTATAATACCATTTCATATTTTATTAAATAGAATAAACTCACCTACAGTTTCAATAAGAATGATGTCATATCCCCCTCCTTCACACAACAGAATGGCTTCATTGGTGGTCCTTGTAACACCTCCTAAAGTCCCACTGGTAGGAGATGGCCTAATGTATGCATTCATATCTCTTGATAACTCAGTCATTCGAGTTTTATCACCTAGGAGTGATCCTGAAACACACAGTTACATTTTGTAATCATGGAATGGTTGTAAGGACCACTTATCAATTAGCCAGTTCCAAGGGGATTTGCTTTATGATATTTCCCTGAAAATCTCAAGCTGTATTTCATATTACTGAGCATTCCTCCAACTCATTAATTATGATGGATTAATATTTTAACACTCCAAGACTCTTAAGACCTATGAAGGTATCTCACTTTCTACAGTCAACACTAGATCCTTCAGTCTAGTACAGAAGGCCCTGAAAAGCCAGCCCTACCTTACCTGACGAACTGTACCTTCCTCCAGCCCCAAATCAATTCTCCAGTTCCTCCATGGTGGCTCCTTTGCTGCCATTTTAACTCTGGTGTGTGGCTTCCTTCCTTCTTCTGCATTCCCAAACTAGAGACCTCTCTTCTATTTCCTCACTGCTACTCTTCCAAGCATCAAGCGCATGGCCTGCACCCTAGCTCCACTATTCCTGGTTATTTGACTTGAGGAGGTCACTTTCCTCAGGTACACCACAAGGATGCTGAGCCATCGTGAGATTCAAATGGAATTATATAATAGGAATAGAACACTTACTTCAACATCTGTCAATAACTAAAGCACGAAATTTAACTGTCTTACAAAGATCAGCTAAAGGGGCCACAGAAAGATAGTTCAGTGTCTTAAGTGCTTGCCTGGCAAGTGCAAGGTCCTGAGTTCAATCCTGGTACCAAAAGAAAAGATCAGCCAATGTCCTTTCTCCTTCATATGCTCTTCCTGGAAGTTTCTCATCTCATGCCAATCTCTGTGAATTTCTATAGTACAGAAAGTGCTAGGGAATCTGCCAGCACCTTGAAGGCCAGGAGAGAACTTGGTATCCCTCCCCTTTCTATCACTACTCTCAATTCCCCATTCTTTTATTTGTACAAATGACATTTTCTCAGCCTTAAGCAAATGCTATGCAAATACCCCTCAATGCTACCCTTCTACCTACTCTGCTGCTTCTAATATTTTGCTAGTCCCCAGAAGATAAAGCAAATCATGTGAGTGGATGCAGCACTGTTCATACAACAGACGTCTGGATTTCATATCTATCTGTCTCATTTATTCACACAATGATTGTCAACCAAGGACAAATTTTCTTCCTCCTCCCTGGAAATTTGGAATGTATAGAGACATATTTCCTTTCACCAGTGAGGCAGGGATGCTACTGGCACCTACTGGATAGAGGCCAGGGGTGCTGCTAAGCCCCCTCAATTTACAGGGCAATCACCCACAACAAAGAAGCAGCTGGCTCCAGAAGGTTCAGGAATCATGCTTTCAAATAAGTCTCTTTCCTCTAGCTATACAACCTTGCCTTATAGATATTGCACATGGGAGGCGAAAAAAGCATTCCCAGTAGGCATTTAATATAATACCATAGAATGGAACTGGCTATAATTTCTAGTCTATTTCAGCCTCTTGGCAAACAACAACACCTCCAAATTCTAGAAGGAAAGCTCTGGAACTAATTCTACCTTTTCCTACTTTCCTTTAGCCACAGAACTACATAAGAAAGTGTGGTGCTACTGTAGCTGAATATTTATTTTCACTCTGCTGGGGCTATTTTACCCAAATAAAACCGATGATAAAGACTGAAAAGCTGCTTAAGGATACGCTCTTTTCTCTGAGCTCCTGTTCGAAGTCTACTCACAAATTCAAATTCCACAACTCACACCAACCTTGCACTTCAACTACTTTATTTATCTCACATAAAATGTTTTATGAAAGTAGTTTTCTGCATGAAATTGCCTCTGTGGAAGTCCACAATCTGCCAAGCTGTACTTCAAACTATTACCCTATAGATGCTATCACACTGAACTATGCATTAGGAAATTACTCTCCCATATAATTGTCTCTGCCAGTGAATCCAAAACTGAGCTGCAGACCTGTAGGAAGGGCTCAAAAACTAATGTGCCTCAAGCTTTAATTTAGTGTTGTTCCCCACATGTGTATAATGTTGTAACAAGGTTTATATTTAAAGATCCTGTTTATCTTCATGTGTATTTTCCTCTTTCAAAGTCTATGTATTTCTTAATCTGAGAAAGAAGTCCTTACTTCTGGCTTGAAGATATCAAGAACCATGCAGTAAGCATCTTTAGTCTTGACTGTTTTATAATATCATTCTGGCTATAAATTGCTGCCCCTTGAGCTATTGTTTTCTTTTTCTATTGAAAATATTCTAAATTATTATGAAGGTAGAGGGTGAAAGGCCTCTTCTACCTACCTACATGAGAAATGAGAATCACCTTTTTAAAATCCTTCTAGACTATAAATAAATTAGACAACACTTTGAACCTTGTGGGTATAAATTTGATTTAGTTAATGTATTTAATACAGTAAATAAAAAACTTTTGAGTGTTACAAGCTAGATTTTTCATTGAATACTAAGAATAATTTCTGTCTAGATCTTTTGACTAAAGGCCTGTAAAATGTTTTCGTCCTGCGGAATATCACAGTAAGCAAACCAAAAGCAGCTTCTGTACTCCCCCCCTTCACAACACATGCTACATTAAGATGCTTATGTTTACCTCTGTTTCCTTTGTAAGACATGGCGCCCTTACAGCCAAGAGCACTGTCTTATTCATCATTTCTTAGCACAGTACCTTCTGTACATAATGCCTCACCCACAGAAGGCACTCAAGACTTGGTAAGCAAATGAATAACCATAATATGAGAAGCTTAAATCATACAGAAGGGTGAGAGAAGAAAAACCAGAGTATTCATATAGCATGCTTTATGTTTTCTTTAAATGATCCTCAGGGAAACAAAGTTTATATTCATTTTGTCTCTGATGAGCTGCAAATTAAGCTTGAGTGATTGCATGACCTCAGATCAGTAAGTAATTGCCCAAGGCTGTGCCTCGCACATTCACTCTGGTAAGTGCTGTAGGGGGAATAGCAATATATTACATGGTCCCTCTAAGAGCTTTCTCTTAACTAGACATATTATATAAACAGGTGACAAGTTGTAAACAGCAGCAAGGTCTTTAAAGCTAAGACAAGCAATATTACAACATGAGGAAACTGATGAGTGCGACACAGCTGCTTACACACACAACTTGCCTGTGATCACCTTCAACTTCTGGCTCCAGTTCTCCTAGTTCTCTACCCACTGAGCTACCCACAAGCTGACCTCCTCTGCAGAGTCCACCACTCCCCAGCTACTCCTCAGATTTCACCTCCCTCTGTAGAACTCCCTTCTTGCAGTCAGACCAGACTCAACTAACCAAGCTCACCGTACTGTGCAAATTATCACTAAACTGGGACACGGAACACCCACCAGCTCTGTGATTATAGAAGGATTAGCTATACTCACCACCAGTAGTGCAAGAAGAAGGATCCACAGCTAGCACAGATAATTTATGCCCTCTCTCAGTCAGCATTTTCCCAAAATACTCTATAAATGTTGATTTTCCAGCACCAGGGGGTCCAGACAACCCTACAATGAAAAAAAGATCTCTAATTTAATGGAATAAATGAACTCAGCACTACGAGCAGTTTTACTGAATAATACATTAAACAACCTTCTCTTCCCCTAATTTATTAAAACCACCACCAATATATTTTAACATGTCCTAATAAAGCAGTAAGTGAAAATCCATCTCTTCAATTTCTGAGTGATGGGGAGATAGAAAGGAAACATATTCACAAAGTTCACTTTTAAAAATTACAAAATGTGTGGTGCTCTTTTTTGCTGCAATGTAGACCTTTTTGGACACACTTCATTGCCTATGTTTTAATGTGCTGAATTTTTATAGTTAACCAACTTTAATCATGATGTATAATTATTCCACCTGCCCCAATTCTGTCTACTTTATCTGCCCACTGGAAAAACAACTCAACACTCTAAATACTCCCAGTGATCAAGTAATTTTCTATTTCTAAAAAAAATCATCTTTTTCTTTATCTCACTCAGAATTCAAAGACTCATTAATATTTTTTACAAAATCTTGAAGAAGAAAAAAAAAAAGACCTGTGGTAAGAAAGGCAGAAAAGTATGCTACCTGGAGAGCCAAATGTGGTGGGTAAGAGAGCAAACCTTGGAACAGTCAGCTGGTTCTTGTTCTAGGTCTGCTAGAACTCTTACGAGCTCTGTGATCTTACAAGCTCTATGACCTTGGCCAAGTTACATGAGCTCTTTCTGTGCCTCAGGATTCTCTGTACAAGTTCTTTTAAGAATCAGATGAATTAATGTTTGCAATATGTTTAGAACGGGATGGCATAAAACATATCGCACAAGATGCATGTGTGATTCAATGACATATATAAAACACAGGCATTTCATAAAGTATATGACATGTTTTGTTCTTTGCTACAACTCTTAGGGCAGGCTGCTGTCTTAAACCCTTTATAAATTCAAAATAAACATGTGTCACTTCTATTCGTAACGGTGACAAATTGACTACAATAAAGATGCAAGTTTGACTGGCTTCCTAAGAGCAGTCTGGATGAATAATAATAGCAGCAAAGTTCCATGTGAAATGCTGGGTTAACTCCACATTTTGTGGACATGTTCTCTTCAAAGATTCGCTAAAATCTGGAGAATGACACTTCATCACAGCTGGAGTTTCTCTTGGGAAGTTGTTATTTTCTCTACTATAGCACATAAGATTGCTAGCACCTAGTACAGTACTCAGGGGGTGGGAGAATAAGGAGGGTGATAAACATGAACTGGTACAAATACTGGTTTATAAGCTGAGCTATTTTTGAAATTATCTTTAAAATTCTGATATTTATTATGCTAAAAGATAGCAGATTTGGGTCCTTATATCAGCAATAAGTTATAAAAGCCTATTATAATATCCATTTTCACATGTTTTTTATTCATTCTCCATAAAATTTCTGTACTTCAAATACCATCTCAACTTGTTTTTAGCAAAAAGGTTGGTTCAGATCACCTGGTTCACCATCATGGAAAGTTCTCACCTAACCCAAAAGTGCCTTGGTTAATTCCAAGTTACTCACCTATAGAAGACTAAGGAAATGACAAAGAAATTCCATGTTGAAATGTGATGAGGACAATTATAGTTTTGTATACCACAAAAACAGGAATTCACTTTGTCTACTCAAGAAAGATTACTGAAAAAAGGGCATAACTGATTAACAGTTCTTTCTGTGCATATCTCTACTCTTGGTTTGACTAGGTATGGCAATTTTTTTAATGTCTCAAGATTAATATCTGCAGATCTAATGACATTCAAAACCCACCTACTCTAGGGGAAAAAGAAAACATTAGACTACAAACTATTTAGGCTTATTCTAAATATAGGCAGATCAAATTTAGAAAAATATTTACTGAATTAGCAGAAAAGAAGACTGACCCACTCGAAACGCTAGTGGTTTTCCATTATTTAGTTGCTCTTGTTTTCGGTGGTGGGCTAATACTCTCTGAAGAAGCACCTGGGCTAATTCTTTCTTCCTGTTGTGAGTAGATTCTACGAGAGTTATGGCCTCTGCTAAGCAGGCCCTGTGCCCTTGGATTAAGCCAGCATAAAGTTTATCCACAAATCTTTGTTCTTTATCAGAAAGTCCCTCCGTCTGGTCCTTTAAGGTGGCTCGTACACATAATTTTCTCTGTAGATTGTTTGATAGCAGCATCCACTTTGCACAAAGGAGCCCAGGTGATTGAAACAGCTGAGCACGCAGGATTCTGGATTCGAGATGAAGACTTGTTTGACACAGGAAGCGGTAATGATGGAAGCGTGTCTGGAAAAGGTCTTTTAGGAAACGTCCATGAGTATGCAGCAGAAGCAGCCCGGGAATACTCATTTCGTTTGTACGGAAGAAAACCCTGGGTGCTTTTTCATTCAGTGTGACTTGTGACCTCCCTAAAAGAAAGAAAAATGTATTTTTGTTGCATAAGATACAGAGGTATTAAAATTGAAAGCACAGTGTTTTCCTTATACTCTAAAAGACACCTGAAGTTCTTGGCTGTACAAATGGATCAGCTTTTTTACTAAATTTAAAAGAGAAGATTTCCTCCTTGGCCACAGTCAAAATGCAGAGTAACCCAAATCATGAAACTATTATTCTATTGTGAAGCCCAATTTACATTAAAATGAACAGAAAGCAAATGTACAAAACCTCATTAAGGTACATATTTTCTGTTGTGCTTTTTCTCACATTCATCTTAACAATTTCCTCGGGTCAACATATCCAATTCTAAAAAGGCTCCTTAGAAAACAATCCCTCTGAGGCTGACCTGTTATTCATTCTCTACAAAAGAAATGTGATTAGTAGTGTGGGCATGGAGGCACAAGTTTAGATACAGGTATATCTTTAATAGTCTCACCCTGAGTAATCTGGCTTGAGCACACAATCAATAACAATAAGCCTTAATGTGAAGTGAACTGCTGTGTGGGTTGTGTAGTAACCAGATCAGGGTTATCTCGCGGTATGGTCAGATTCAGCCAGTGTTTGTGAAGAATGCATGTTCCCATCCCACCAGTCTGTAGAGAAGCATGCTGAACTTTAAACCCTTTTCTCAGGGCAACTCTAAGTTGTGCTGGATCAGAAACTGGCATGGTAGACTGAGTCATGAGAGGACAGAGGCTATGCGCCCTACCTACTCAGTCTCTGCTACTTACACTGTCCTGACCTTGGGAGAGCTACTTTTAACCACCCAGTGCTTCAGCTTCTTCTTGAGTAAAGAGAACAGGTAAGAGAGCAGGGTGACTGGCCTAATTCAGAGTAAGAATTCAATTAATACTAGGTTTTTATTGTTATTCTACTGATTTACAGAGCAAATTCATTGGTAATAATTAGGTCACAGATTTAACTTCCAGTGGCAAACTAAGATTTATACACAGAGATATATAACCTATCCAGTTTGGGTTTATGATTATTTGTGAAGTTTGGTTTCCCTATACCCTGTGGCACACTCAAATAAATTATTGTTTCAAGGCATTTCTCTAAATGGTACTTTAAGACAAATTATAAAATCAATCTTGGCTAATAAACATTCTATTAAGGACAAAAAGATGTAATTTATTTTAATTGGTGGAACTATAACTGCTCTTCAACTTTCCAAAAACATTTTTTTCTATTTGGAGGGAGTCATTATAATTTCCACTTGTACAAAATTATTCTTACACTAAAAGAACAATTTATTTAAAATATATAAATATTTTCCAAAATAATTTAAGATATCCACTAATGCCCTCATTCAGACACACAAGAAGACACTTTAAAAACTAAACTCCTTAACAAGGGAATCTATTATTGAGGGTTTTTTTCAATACTACCTTTAAACATAATTTTAATCAATACCACCATCATTACGTCTAGAAGTATATAGGCAAAAACCTGTGTTTTTATTCAAATACTATTTTGGGAACACACACTGCTTATAGGACACTGGGATAAAAGTGATGATGGTACTAATGGTGATTACCATGGTGTTTCATGTTCTAGCCACTGCACCCTGTCAATGTGTGCCCTAGGTCTGTTGTAAAAAAATTACCAGAATTATGATGGAATTAGCCACTGAATTTTCTCAGAAAGAGTCCTTCCGAATAGGCTCACATTTACAATTTTAGAAATTAGACATGGATGTATCATTTTGGAGGCCATCACTGAACCCAGAACATCTTCTTATATGGGATGTTCCATTATCTTCTTGCAAACATAATAATCTTGTACTGTACGTGAAGATCTCACACAATGAAATGTACCAGGTCTAAAGAATGAACCATATCTCTGTGGGAACAGAAATAAGAGCTAACACTCCTGGGGAGTACAAGTCACAGAGGAATCAATGTCAGAGCTGAGTTGGAAAGAACAGAAGTTTGAAGAATAAAATAGGCTTTCCAGGCTGATTTATCGAAATTGCACAATCACAGCAGGGACTTAGACTCTGCCCCATCATGCTAGAGCGGGGGGAAATAATCTCAGAAGCAAAAGATAGAGGTACATGGAAATAGTGTTAGGGGATGAATCTAGACCAGAATGTAAAGGAGGCTGTGGAAACCAACTTCTGTCTGCTGGACATACAACATATCTTTGTGGAGGTGACACAAATAACTCTGTCTAGATGTAAGTCTGAGAGCAGCAGTGAGAAGTCACAGTGATGAGATCCTGCTAACACAAAAGCCCAGTTTAGGAAATCCTAGCAAGGAAGCAAAGGTGAGGAGGAGGACTTGGACTTAGGCAAGGCAGGAACAGATGATGAAAGCAGATTCAAGACCTTGTCCCTATTAGAATCCTCCAGTCTTGATATGGAGCCTGCCAAAGTGCAATTGTTAAAATCAGCCAACAAAAATCCTGCTGATAGAACTTACTTCATTTCATTCCCAATTTGCCTGGCACTTTACAGAGTTTATAAAACACTTTCAAATACTGTATTTCACCTTATTCTCCAATTCCATGAGGGTAGTATGACTGTTCTTGACGTCAGTTAATAGATGGGTAACCAAAAAAGAATTAGCACAGCCATAGGTAATGGTAAGACGAAGGACTCAAATCCAGGTCTCTGGACTCTGTATGGCATTTCTTGTTAATAAGTTGTTTTGGAGGAGTGGGAGAGAAAGGAGGGAGAGAGCAAGAGAGGAAGAGGGAGAAGGGAAGAGGGAGGGAAGAAGAGGGAGAGAGGGAGGGAAGAGGAGACAGAGACAGAGAGACAGAGACGGGGAGGGACAAAGAGATCCTTTGGGTAAAAGGGAAATAGATCTTAATAACTCTGCTCACCTTCCAAAGTAAACAAAAAACATATTCCATGTGTGAGGCCAGGAACAGAGAATGAGGACATACTGTCAGGACACACACATTCTTATTACCCAATCTAATTCTATCACCCTATGGGGAAATGTCTTACATAGTCTAACAACAAATTAAAACTATTTAAAATCTGTCTCTTTTAATTAACAAGTTGTATGATGACTACCTCTTGCTACCAAACAACCTAAAGTATGGGGTGGGGGGACCTCTATAACCAAACATTATAAAGCATTCACTCAGCAAATACTTGAGCACTTACCAGGTATTATATAGTAGTTCAGCACTGGATGCCAATGATAGTCAAAATGCCAATTTTTAAATTAAAGGTGAAATTAGAATATATTTATAAAAACCTAGTAAAAAATATTATGTGCAAGGTGAAAAAGTGGTAATCAGGTTTTAGCTATGCTAAACAGACTTTTTTTTTTTTTTTAACCAGAATCACATTTAAGATTTGAAGTAAAATGCTTCTCTGAAATAACAGATGTCCAGGGACTAATAAGCAATTTTGAGTATGGCAGGATTTTTAAAACTATGTCATCATAAAAATTAAAAGTCTTGAATGGATATCATCCACTCTTCTTGCTTGATAAACACCTATTCAGCTCAATTAACACCTCCTCTGAGATGACTCCCTTTCCAGACTTTTCTAGGTAGCTAGTTGTTCCACAACCTTCTATGCACCTCACAAGTACAGTACTTATCTTCTTGCTTTCAAATTTATGTACAAAGTTCTCCCCATCAATTCTCATCCTTTACCTTCCTGATGATCCTTCCAGAAAAAGGACATCATTTTATTTTTTATTTCCTCAGAATCTAGCCCAGTGCTAGAGGTAAGCTTTCAATAGTTTTTCTTCCATGAGTAAATGTTCTAGCTACCCTACATTGATTTAATATACTACAAAAAAGAGTCAAGTATCAATGTGATGTGAGGTCCATTTTAATTTTGCCTTCTGAGTTCTTATTTTGAAACTAGACATCTTTAATGTCTTATAGAAAACCAGAAAGGCAAGTTCTTAAGTAACCAAAACCTAGCAGCAAGTTATTATTTGATGAAAATATGTACATTTAGGGGCTGGAAATGTAGTTCAGCAGTAGAGTACTTGCCTGGCATAGTTGAGGCTGTGGGTTCTATCTCCAGAAGAGAGGAGAAGGAAAGGAGAGGAGAAAGAGGAAGATCCAATTTATTTACAATAACTCAAGCAAATTAATACTTCCTAAATGAGATGAATAAAAATTATCTAATAAAATTAAAGATTAATTTAACATAAAGTGATGGTCTCTTACAACAATTTAATCACAGCAGTCTTAGAAAATCCACACTATCAGCCAAGCCTAAGGTTTATTGGGAAGGCAAAGTTCTCTGCTTTTTGATGCCAAAGCAAACTTAAAAGGCCTTTAAGTGAAAACAAAGTGAAGTACAAGAAAAAGGATGGTATCATTTTACTCTCCACACCTTTTTTGCCTAGACTAAAAATGCTATCCAAATGTATAGAATTCTAGGTTTCAACACTTTCAAAATCAAAATGCTTCCTGATTTTCTAAGTGCATGAAAATTGCAAATAGAAGCTGCTATCTTTTGCTGCTTATTATGCATGAGGTATTGCACATGTACCATAGCCAGTCCAAACAACAATTGCATGGTAAAGGAGATCCTATTTTACAGATACTGATGCCAGGTGGACTGATCAAGGCCTTACAACTACAGGAGTAACCTGAGAGAAACTAGACTTCACAAACTCAGATCTATGTGGTATTAACTTTAGGGGAAAATAACCCTTTACATTTGAATGGGGTACAATTAGGGCTATTCACTTGAATTAATTATTTTGCTTAGGTCAAAATAAAAATTAATTTATAATTCTAGTATAAACCTTAAGAACAGGAAATATCAATAGTATACTGTTTACTCATATGATGGTTAAAAATACCAGTCATGCGTTAAGTGACAGAACAGACCAACTTTTAAACATTTTAAAATGCTTTTCACGCCACAGAAAATTCACACCTGGTAACGAAATTCATAACACACTCAGCTCCATTAATGTATCCAACTGAACAGACTTTAAAGGAGCCCATAAATTTTTAAACAGTCCAACTCAGGCTTATGAACAACATTTACCCTTATGTGTATGTCAGAGACAGAAGAGAAAAATATTTACAAATCTTACTTACAAAACTGTCTTGATAAGGACATGCTCATGTAATTAAGCATCCTCTGGCTTTCTGATAGAAATAAATCAGAGAACTTGGCCAATAATCAAATCAAACTTTCAATTTACTTTCATGATTCCTCAGAGTATGGTCTTATCCTACACTTTATAAACTAAGCACTATGAAGACAGATGAGAAATTCTGCAGCATTTAGAATATTCAGTAAGATACTTCAAAGCACTGCCATGACTAATAAACCAGAATGTCAGTTTGTTAGTATATAATGAAGGCCATGAAGTGGGCAAAAATACTGACATGGGCTGGCTAAATGCATCTTCTCCTTAAATGTCCTCCAAAGCTCTAGCTCTTAAATGTCCTCAAGGGGGCATGTGTTAAAGATTTAATTCCCAGCCCAGGCAGCTACAGGGAAAAACAAGGAACCATTAAGGGGTGGGACCCAGTGGGAGAAAGGCAGATAAGTGGGGGTGTTCCCCAAAGGGCTTCCAGGGACTCTAGCCCACGCCTCTCCTTTCATTCCTAGCCATTCCATAAAGCAGATAGCTTTCCTGCCATGATATACTCTGCCAACACAGAGAAAAGCAACAAGGCAACCAGCCATATACTGAAGCCTCCAAAACAGTCAAACTAAACCCTTTTAAGTTGTCATCTTTGGTATTTTGTTACAATAACAGAACACTGACTACCACAGCTTCCTTTCCAAAAAGGTTCCCATGGATACTAGCATTTTAATGTAAATGTCCATTACATGGACAGTAATTTAAGATTCACATTTGTCTTTCTTGATAATATCTTTTATATCCATTCCTCCTTCACACACACTCCTACATTTCACCTACTATAGGAGTCTAAGCATTCTATAGGAAAAAGTGTTTATGTCACTCAACACATATATTAACTGACCGAAGTTTCACCAAACAATACTTTATCCCATTACATGGCATATACACTAATATTTTTTCTATTTAAAAAAAATTTTAAATCTTTTATTTATTTAGTACAGGGTCTCACTACACAGTAGAGACTCATAGTGATTCCCCTGTCTCAGTCTCCCCAGCACTGGAGTTACAGGAATGCGCCACTATGCCCAGTTTTGGTGGCTGGCACATGGCACTGGGGTTCTTGGGCTGGCATAGCATGTGGTACTGGGGATTGAACCCAGGTCCTTATACTTTCCAGGCAGGCACTTAAACTACCGAGCTACCTCCCCAGCCCTCTATTTTTAAAATGAAGATTCCAACTTACCAATGGGTACAATCATGAGCCTGAGAAACTTCAATCAATTATAGCCATCTCTCTGATCACTGACTCATTTTCTACACTGCCACTTATCCTCATGATCATATTACTCCCTGCTTAAGATATGTATGAGTTTCCCTCTACCTTACATGAAAAGAAAAAATATATTATTCTATGATTCAGCCATTCATTCATTCAGTAACTACATATGAAGAACTCGCAACACACAAGATCCTGTGCTAAGGCTTGGACTGCACTGACATACGGGTCAAGCTGGAGTCCTGATAGGAAATTTATAGTCCATCCAAGTCAGTCCTTACCTAAGTAGTTGTCTTTGAGTGCTTTGTTCCCCTAGCTGCTGCTTCCTCCTCTTCCACTTCTGCCACACTGCTATACCATCCTCATCTGCACACTGCTCTCAGGAAAAGCTGCCTTCCCACACAACATAGCTGTCATCCATGTTCTAACTGGAATGTCTTTCTCTCTCTTAATCATCTTACAAATTCCTTCTCAGCTTTCAAGAACCAACTCAAACGTCTCCTTGACACAGCTCCCCCGGCTTCCTTTCCCCATTTCCTCCCCATCCTCCATCTCTTATCATCATGTACTATCCACATTTTTCTTTTACTCTTCTCAATGCATTTCACTAAGGTCATTTTAAAAGTTGGCAGTCTTCCCTAAACTATGACTTATCTTTGTAGCCACAGAACATTTTACTGCTCAGAGAAATGGATATCTGCTATAATTTCAAATGATTCTGCAATGCCATTACGCTGATTTCATTTTTTTTTAAACACGTATTTTCTAGATTTTACCATAAATGCTTAGTTAGGAATGTTCTTTTTAAAGTCTGATTTCAACATATGGATGTTTTTCTTCATTAAAAATTTGCTCAACAGCAGCCAGTCTGACTTGGGATATTTGTCTTGAAATTGATCCAATGAATATTCTCAATTTCAATAACCACTCTGGCAAGAAAAAAGCATAGAAGATTTCCAAAATCAATACATTAGGTCAGCATCTGCAGTGCGGCACAACTCATACAGTCAACTCAGTGCTATTGCATGTGTCTCCATTTCTCAATGCTAATCACTTTTGATTCAAAGATAAGCTGTAAGATGCCACAGATCTGTTCACCATCTCCCACTGCTCTCATAAAAGGCTTTCCTGTATCCTTTCCGAACACTTTCAGGAAGTTTTTATAGAATAGGATGATTTTTAAAATAAGCAACTTTTAAATAGTCATCATTACATAAAAGTAATACAGAATAGATACTCAATTCATACAGGCATTCTCTAAAGTTCTCTGTGCATCTCACCTTTCATCATGTTTCCAACAAGACTTAGATTTCCCACTTCTATTTTTAGATTTCAATTTGTAAGGGAAGTTTTCCATTTGCCTATGTTCTGTCACCATTAAATGTTGATTTATTTTCACTACTACCACCCTAGTTCAGATCTGCACAGCATTAAGGAGTGCTGAGAACAGCTATGGTCCTGGGCAATCTCTCATACTCTCACAGTTTCTTCATGTGCAAAATGAAAGCATTCAGAATGACAGAAAAATTACAGTAAGTATGCATGACTGTGTGCCTGAGTAAGGATGGAACAAGACCTGGCATTAAGGAGCTGCAATTCACTTTAAGGTACATTCCTCTGTTCCTGTTCTTCCCCGGTTCTCCTCTTGGACTTCACAGTAGGATTCATCTTGGAATTTGAATATGGTGTTTTTATTCTCCTCTAATTCTTTCATAATTGCCCATACTCTAGGACAGTTCTCAAAGTGTCATCTCCAGACCATCAACACCTGAAAACTGACAAGAATGGTAAATTCTCAGGCCTTTATCAAACCTCCTCAGTCAGAAATTGTGGAAATTAACTGTGGCCCAATAATGCTTGTGTAAGCCTTCTGACAACAACCTCTTCCACAACCTCTGACCTATGAACAAAGTCTAGACTTCTTTCCTTTTTCTCAACTTCTTTATCTGGCAATATAGTTTCTCCAAAACAATTATCTTGTACTCACTTATCCAAGCCTCTTCTAGAAAGGTGTACTTATCTGCCAAATCCGGGGATTACTTTCTCAGTTCCAACAGATATTACTCATCTGTTGAATTCCTCTCCTCCAAAACCACATTCCTATCCTACTTTTTAAATTTCTGTTTTATGAAAGTATTTTTTGATAATCCCACTCTTCAAGATTTCTTCCATCCTCTAAATGCAAATTAGTTCTGAATACTGATTTATGTGATAATCTGTAAGGATCACAAAAAAGATCTATCTATTCACAGAGGATGCTAACTGAAATGCTTAATTACATTACAAAATAAAACTATATAAAATACAGTTTTTTACACATTGCAGAAAACCAGATCTTTGTAAAAAAAAGATTCAATTTCCGACAAGGCAAAAATCAGCTGAGTACCAAGTTTCAAGCACTCAACAGCTCTTTCCTTTTCAAAGATATAGGGCTTTGTTTTTTACATTCTCAGATTTCTGTCATTTACATTTCTTATGGTTATGTAACTTTTCATTGGTATTGTATTTTGTTTTTCCTCTTTTCTAATAGTATATAACCCTCAGAAGGGGTATCTTTTAAAAAAAGAATCCTATTTCCCTGAATGCAAAACAGTAGCATTTACTATATAAAAAAAAAATAAATAATTGGCCAGCCAGGTATGGGTGCACATTCCTGTAATCCCAACACTTTGTCAGGCGGAGGCAGGATCACAAATTCGAGCCCAATTGGGTAACTGGGTAACTTAGGTAAAGTCTCTCTCCGGAAAAAAAAAAAAAAGTGGGGATACAGCTCAGCACAAAAGCCTTCACAATGCAACAGAAATGTCTCCAGACCTTGTAGACAACCCCAAAATGTTTCAGTTCTTGAAAGTTCTGGTTTTCTACCAACTTGACTTGAAAATTTATTTTCCAAAAATGTATGGAACTCTTAAGAAAGATAAAAGAAAATGTATCCTATTGCGGCTTAGGCTGTCTTTCACTTTTCAAAGAGAGACGCGGGGAGATCACCCTGCCCAGACAACCTGTGATGGACTCACTGCTGGTGAGTCTTAGGGTGACTTCACAGTCCGGGTTTATCTCTCCGCACGCTCCAAAGAGGGTTCCTTTCGCTCTGGCAAGCTCCTGTACTTTGCCCCCTGGTTAACCATGAGACAAATTTGGCGGTGACAATGGACACACCTATGCTCACTTCCTTGTGGAGAAAAGGCAAGGTCACAGACCTCCCCAAGATGAAGGGCATTTTAAAACGCTTACAAGGCCTTTCTTTCACAAGAAAATAAAAAAAGCACTTTGCTCTTGCGTCCACGGGCCAATCCCTGCCTGCCTGCCTGCCTGGCCACACACATCTCGACCCAAGCGGTATCATCCAATTCCCTAAGGTTCTCCTTTGCCTCCCCTCCCCTAAGCCTCCAGGGGGCGCCCCCGACGCCAAGGCTGACCCCCGGCGCGCAAACCCGGGACGCTCCGGCCTCAACTCGAGACGCCGCGCGCACCCCCACCCCACACTCACCCTCCCAGGCCACGGAAACACAGCCCTCCCCTTCCGGCGGGTCCGCTCGGCCCCTTCCGGGGGGCTCGGGCGCGCATGCGCACCGCGAGTGCCGACGGAAGGTTGCGGCGGGGCGGTGTTCGAGGGCCGAGGGCGGCGCGGGGCGGGGCGAGATAGTGGTGACGTGGCCTCGGAGTTCCGGCGTGCGGCGGCCGGTGCCGGAGCTTAAGGAGTCCCGCCCAGCTGCCGGGCTCCGGCAGCCTTCCTAGGAGGGTGCGGGTGTGTGAGCGTTCACTCTGCCGGAGCCGCTTTGGCCCCTCTAGCGGCCCGCCCTGAACCCCCGCTTCCGCTGTTCCTTGGGGACGTGCGTCCCAGCAGCCGGTGGCGGCCGAGTCTCCCCCCCTTCTCCCGCTCAAAATACACGTCACGCTCGCCCAGCTGGTGGGAAGAGCCTCCCGCCACAGTGTGCAGCCTATTGGAATAAATGCTCGGCTTCCTGCCGAGTTACGGTGTTTTGAAAACATGGCGTGGTTTTGTATGATATGAGAGACAGGTTTTTTTTTCTTTTGAAATTCACCCTTTCACATTGATTAATATTTCACTCATCAAACGCAAGGACCTACACTCCCCGCCACAGCTATTCCCTGGGAGTCACCCGGGGGGGAAAGGCTCTTGCTTGAAATGGAGATGAAAAATGAACACAGACGTTTGCTACCTCACTGCGGGGCGGACTGGTAACCGAGTTTGTGGGGTTTTTTTCACTCTATTAGATGATGTAATAGGTAGTGAACCTGTTGCCTACCAGTCTAGGATTTGTAGAGAAAATGTATTCATATCCCGAATGTTTGCTATAATGTAAAGATAGTGTCCAGAAACAGTCAAATTATGACAAGTAGAAATGATCATAATGAAATGATCAAATGAGTGTTTGGAACCTCAATCCTGTGATTTATATAATTGCATGGATGTAGGTTTCATTTGATTTTTACCGAGTATAGAACAGGTAAGGTTAAAAAAAAAAATGAATTACTGGCCTTCCCTGGTATCTTCTGATGGTCACTGCTCAACACTGGATATCTTGCAGTTGAAGTTTAACGCTAATGAATTCTTATAATCTGTCAGCATCTGGCACTTTTTAATGTTTATTCATCTCAGCAAGTATTTATTGGATACCTCTTATGTGCCAGGACCCCCTGAAGATACCAAAGTCTGAGTGCACTCAAGTCCTTTATGTGAGATGGCATGATATGTGCATATCCTTGCACATGTGCTCTTGTCTACTCTGAGTCATCCCTAACACAGTGTAAATGCTGTGTAAACACTCTATTTAGGGAATAAGTGACCATAAACACCACGGGTTTGCATTCAGTAGACAGATGCAATTTGGGCATACAGGCCTGCAGAACTAGATGCTAGAGATATTATCTCCCATACAGATAAAGTCCCTGCCCACATAGAGCTTACGTTTGTTAGAAGTAAGCACGCAAATAAATGATAGAAGTGCTATGTAGAATAATAAGCTAGAGCTTAAGGGATAGGGAGCATCAACTAAGAGGGTACATATATCAGCTCTACAGAGTGAACAGAGGGCTCTGAGAAGGTGGTATTTGAGCAACCACCTGAAAGAAGGGAGCAAGTTATGAGTGTTCAGGAAAGCACATTCTGTAAGAGGTGCGGACAGCGAGCACCGGGGCTCCTAGGTGAGGGCAAGTTAGCGCTAAAGAGCAGCCAGGAGACCAGAGGGGATGTTACAGGCAAGAGAGAGTATGGTAGAAGATGGGGTTAGTGATGTAGCCACAGTTAGATTGTGAATTATGTCTAAATCTTAATTAGGATAGGGCAATCTTGAGTGTAATCCATGCCAGGACTCTTATCATTTTCCATCTGGACCTGGAAAAGTGGAAAGTGAGTTCTCTGCTTCCAAAATACAGTGCTAAAACAGGCAGTGGATGGCAGTTATAGCCACTTTTTAAATTAATTTTATTGGGAAACAAATAGCAGTGAGACAGTTTCAAAACAGGTTAGTAGGACAGTTACAATAATTAATACATTGCACATTGTTGTCTTCCAAGTAGTTATTCACAGTACAAGATGCAGATATGATATCCTGTCCAAACACTATTAGTACAAATCTTTCTTCTCATTGAATTAAGAGAAAGTAGCCGTATGTCTATCCTATTTTGTATATACAGATACAAAATGATCATTTATATCCCTTTTTTTAATTTAATTTTGTCAGAGATGGGTATTCCATTGCCATTTAAATATTGTAGGTGTGTAAATTCATCAAAGTAATCCAATATAGTGCAGTAGTCCCTAATAGTAGTGGTTTATCCATAGGCCTGGCAAAGTTACAGCCAGTAACTTTGAGGAAGAGGGGGGAAAGTGGAAAAAAGTTACTGGAACCAGTTTTCCAATCTAACGTAGCAATCTCCATTAAATGTCAACGTGGAGGCATAATTCTCTGAAGTTCTTGGTTCTGCTGTGAGCTCATGGCCCCAGGCTCTGGACAGTAAGGACGAGCATGGAGATCCCTGAGGGGATGTGATTCTGCCTCCCATGGTCATTATTATTTTCATTAGATTTAGTATTATTTCATTAGTAATTATTTAGTAATACTTAAAGTATTAGTTCATGCAGGAATTTTTCTCACTTAAAAGTTTCTGCATTAACCTCAGTTAAGTGGTTCATTACTTCTGACCTTTAGAGGAATACTTGATCAGTATTTTACTCACCATTTTAAGGAACTTTATTGTAAATCACTAAAATTTAGATTTGCCACCTAATTTCTGTTAGCTTGAAAACAATGCTGTCTTTATTTACAGAGCAGCTTTTCTCAGCATTTCACTTATTCTAACATTTTTTTATTTTTTCCAGATCCAGAGTACCTGTGGTGTGTCTAATTTTATGAGATAGGGAAAGTTTTATAACTGGTAAGGTCATCATTCTTCACCTTTTAAGGACATAGAAACCCATTTCTGCCTCCCAGCAGGTGGCAGCAAATCAATACTTAGTAAAGTATGGTAAAATTGTAATTTTCTTATCCTGGGAAGTGTTTTGGATGTTGCACACTGGCTACCAAGAAGAGTAGAAAGAATATTGATGCCAATAGAAGTAGAAGTTGGTAATTGAGAATGCTCTGGAAAATCCCCAAATCTCAATAATTAAAGGAATAGATTTTCCAGATTGCCAGTCTCAGAAGTTCAAATTGACACTGCAGACATTTTTGTTCTCTTCTAAGCCAGCTGACTCAGATGGGAAATATAGAAATGATTAGTGTCACATTCTAACCAATTGCATTAACCTGGCACTGCCCTGAGATTGGAGTGTGCTGGAAGCAACTGTGGATGGCTGTTGAGTATTTCACTGAAACAGTTACAGAATATTTAGAATGCATGAAATTGTTCCCATTTCTTGCTTTCCTTCTCTCACAGACTGAAAATACTGATGAAAACTCTGGGAACAAAACAGTGGATATAGTTAACAAAACAGAAAATCTGTTCCTGGACAACTGATAAATTCAATAGGTATGAACACAACATAGATTATGTTTGCATAATGGTGTAACAAAAACGTATTGGAAGATGAAAACTATAGGGAAATTGCATTTGGAAAGTGAATTAAGATTCTAAGTCTGGCAAGATGACAATTTAATGATGAATAGCCATATAGAGGAGGAGGAGGAACTACCTCCCTTGCTTTCCTTTGATTTTAAGTATCTTGTAATGATTGATTGGCTATGTCAACTTGAGTAAGAGAAGTGCAGCTAAATTGGCTCAGCAGTTCCATACCATAGGATGTGGAAGATCCACCCCATGGCCTGTCACCTGGATAGTATGAAGAAGTGGAAACTATATTTCTTTGGAGGAGCCCAGTCTTTGCTGTCACTTTGTACCTCATCTCCTGGCTTCCAGCTCAGACTTCAGCTTCTGGCACAGATCCTTCAGCCTTCCAGATAGTCCCTTAAGCCTTTCACGGCAGACCCATCAGCCTCCTGATCCGTTGCACAGTGAGCTCTAAACATTCAGCTGGATCCGGCAGTCTCTAGTGTGCAGACAGACCCCTGCACACTCATATCTGATTTGGGTGGTCAATGTAAACCCAATCTTGTAAATTCTTATGTACTTACATATCTTGTATTATATCTGTTTCTCTAGTAATCACTGACTGAGATGGTATCTTTCATCCTCATATTCTAATAAAATAATTGAAACTCAGTTTTCATTTTCTAACATATAAATTTGTCTTAAGTGTACCTCTAACGGGTTTTTAAAACTAAGTTTCTCCTTAATAGATCTTTGAGAGAACTTTGAACTTATAAATCATTTTTAATATTAAAAGTATTTTTTTACTTAAAATGATTTTCAGTTATTCCTCTATATCCCTTTGACTGTCAGTTATGACTTACTGAACGGAACCAAATTTCACTTTGTAAGTGGAGTCCCAAAAAAATTTCTGCTAGAGGTCTCCTTTTTTCCTATGCATTTTTATTCTCAATCTCTTGTTTGCAGTTTTAAAACTTTATATTTTTTATATTATTTTTGATCCATCTGAAAAAAATTACATAATTTCAGTATAATTTTCTAAAATCATGGTATCTTTTCTGAAAGTATTCTGGGTTTCTATAAAGGGAAAACCAAATATGGTTTAACAGTTTACCACAGGTGAGAGCTGTCTGATGGCCATTGTGCCGCTGCATCATGCCACTGACTGTTCTGTTCATTGGACTTGTGAAGCACATGCTGTTGGAGTCTCATTTTAGTGGGTTTTTTTTTTTTTCTGTATTTTTAGGGAAGGGTCTAGAGGGTGTTCAGGGTCTCACTACTAGGTTGGACTCATGGTGATCTGCCTGTTTACAGCCTTCCAAGAGCTGAGATTACAGGCACGCGCCACCACACCCAGTCTCAATAGCCATCTCAGCGTGCCTTGGGGGCTGGAGTCTCCATTTTATTTGTGAGGACACTGAAAATAAACAGCATGTCCAACAGGATGTGATAATGACACAGCTTAGCTTTGAGCTCATGTTGATTCCAATGTGTATGTCCTTAATCATCAGTGTTCCCTGCCTCCTATTTTGTTGTGTGTTAAAAGAATTATTTGGGATCCTCACCAGAGTTTTGATCTCTCCAATTTCATTGTTATCTTTGTGTAAATTGACTTTCTTGTAAGTTGTCGGGCACTATAGTGGCACCCTGGTGGCAAGCTTCCCAATGTGATACATGATTTCACCACGTGGTGGTGCTAATGAAGTGAGAAGCCAGGTGCTACTACTATGTGACATTTGGCTCAGACCTATGTTCAAATATCCAAAGTAATTCAAGGTGTTTTAAGAATTTTAAAAGAAAAGTCACAAAGAATTACAAAGCATTTTTAAAACAAAAGGAATGAAAAGATCACAACTGCAGAAGTAAATGGCTCATGGAAGTTAAAAATAAGATAAAAGATGAACTTTTGTATTCATAAATATATGGCACAAATGTCAGAGACTTTCCACAGGAAGGAAAACACCAAAGGAAATGAACAAATGACAGCAGGTGGCAAAACCAAAATGAGGCCAGCTGTACAGTGATGTCATTTCAGGGTCAAATGGATAAATGTTCCAGTAAGATTCCATAGTAAGTGCAAGTGGGTTAAAAGCCAATTACTAAAAGACTAGCTCATGCTTTCATAAACATGACTCTCTTTTCTAACCAGAATAAACATTTTTCCTGCAGGTACAGAGGAAGGTTGTAGAAAAGTGTTGTTTTTCAGAAATTGTTAAAGCAAATTCTTACATGTTCTGTTCCTACAGTGATGCTCCAGGTTTGATCCCTTGACCAGCAGTAACAGCTTGAGGTTACACATGCAGATTCTGTGCTCCCACTCTTGACTTAGTGAGTCAGAAACTCAGCAAGTGCAACCTTCTGCATGTTCAGATGCACCCAAAAGCTTCAGATCCGTGGTATTACTTTAAAAATTAAATATTAATAGTACAAAGATATTAAAAACTACAGGATAACTTAAGGAATGTAAAGTAATGATATCCATGCATTAAACATGATTGTGTTGAATAATTTTTAATAATGGAAAATGCCTATAATAGTGTGAAATGCCAGAATGTAAAGTTGAACTCACTTCTGTAAAATGATTGCAGAAAACAAACCAAAAGGACAACAAACACAACTAATTAACATTGGTTGCCTTGGAGTGATGAGACTGCACACATATTTTTCCCCTACTTCTTTCTTACATGACATCCTGTTTCTCAGAGGCATTGTATGCATTAAAAATGTCCTTTGGCAGGTAGAGCCTGCTCGAAAGAAGCAAGTCTCTGAGGACAAGACCTAGAAGGATGCATCTCCTCCCTGGCTCTTCCCTTCTCTGCATATAGCCATCTTGCTGTGTCTGCATCCATACCTGCCATCCATGGGCTGGACTGGCAGTTCTGAGTGGGGTGTGAAGTACTGTGCAGCAGAGACAGAAAAGCTACAAGGACACAGGGCAGTACAGACCCAGTAAAATGTTTTAAAAATCAAAAACATTATCTAAAAGAATAACAAAATAATAAAAACTAATGAATTATTAAACAAGGAAAATCATTTGAAAAATTTGAGGGAAATTGTTTTAAGCAAATAGGAAATAAAGTATCACTAATATTTGGGGGGCAGGGAGTATAAAATAATAAAATGAAGGAATGCATATGAAGATGTACTTTTTAAAAAACACAATCCATTAGTTTAAAAAGCCTAAGTTGGACTAAATCTTTAGTTCTGTGAGTCAGAAAAATAGTCCTTTCCTACTCTCCAAAATCATGAGAAAATAAAATATAAAAGTAAACATTAAAGAATTATGAAATAGCTGGGCGTGGTGGCGCATGCCTGTAATCCCAGCACTTGGGAGGCTGAGGCAGGAGGATTGTTGTGAATTCGAGACCAGCCTGAACTACAAAGTGAGTAAGGCCAGCCTGAACTGTATAGTGAGACTCTGTCTCAAAAAGACAAAAAAAAAAAAAAAAAAAAGAATTATGAAATAAAAGTCATTGCAGATATAAGTTGTGCCTTTGGATGAAAAATAATACAAAAATATCTGACAATTTTAAAGAAAAACACAGCAACATAAATCTAAAATTTAAGACTATGAAATGAGATAGAATGCTAATATAATTCTTAATATAAAAGATGACCTTGCTGGTTTTGGTGGCACATACTTGTAATTCCAGCACTCAGGAGGCTGAGGCAGGAGAATAATTGTGAGTTCGAGGCCAACGTACATAATAAGACACTGTCTCAATAAAGACACCCCCCCCGCACAAAAAAAGTAAAAGGAGACCTTTATTTCCAATAGTATGGCAGACTGAGTCATTTATTCTAGCCCTTCCTGTTGGAATGAAAAGTAAAAGGATGGGTAAAATGCATGGAAAACTTTATTTTAATATTAAGCAGTAAAGATATGACAATACAGCATGGAATTTCCAGGACAAGATCTAAATAGAACTGGGACCCCAAAGATACTAGCTGGGTGCTTATATTGCTGTTGTCCTGGGAGTATTCAATGAGGCAAAGGTTTGGTTTTTGTTATTGTAGATTTTGGACAACAGAAATCACAGTCCAGGCCTTATCCAAGGCAAACATCTAGGAGGTCCTTCTGCAAAGCCAAGATACAAAGGGATGTTCTTCAGGATAAGGATGAACCAGGTGTCTCTAAAGTGGCAGTTTATTTGTATCCAGCAAAGGCAGAGACAACTTCACTGTAGAGTTCTAAGAATCCTCAAAACTAATTTTCCAAGAGAAAACAAAATCAGTTCACAGTCAGAAGTAACTAAGCAACACAAGGAAACAAGTCACCATGAACAAGAGCCAGCAGAAACAACTAATAGCAGACAAATGTATAATGAATTCAGACTTTGGGCAGTTTCACTTAAAATAATAAAATTATTATGCTTTTAAAAGTAAAACCTTCAAGGAATAGGAAACTAAAAATATGTGTAGGAGAACACAGTAGAACTTGGAGAAATGAAAACCATAGTTGAAATATAAAACTCAGTGGATAGAGTTAATACATAAGAAGCAGTTGAAAATTTGTATCCAAAACAGGTGAGAAGAAATTACTCAGAATGCAGAGCTTCAAAAAAGGTGAAGGGTCTAAGGAGGGTTTACATGATGTGGTGCTTAAAGGTACATCTAAGAGTTCAGTTGACAAGGTGACTTAGGAGGCAGATGTAATATGTTGAGAATTTTCCAGCACTAGTGAAAGATGTCCAAAATAAATCTATACCTGGATGCATACTGTAACTGCAGAAAAACAAGGTGTTAGAATTTAAAAAGAGGCCTGCAGTAGGGGATATTTTCACAGGAGCCTCTGACTGGCAGCAAAAAGTAAAGGTCAGGAGGTAGTGTGATGTCTTTAAAGACTGCTCATCTAAAACCCTATATCAAATCAAACTATTTTTCAAGAGTGCGAGTAGACGTTTCAAGATGAAAAAGATAAAGAGAGTTTGCCACTAGTACAAATACCCCCAAACAAGATGTAATCTGAAATGAAAAAGGGAGTTCTGTGAAAGGAATAATCTATATGCAAAGGAAGAAAAGGGCAAAGGAAAGGCCAAATGTATAGATAATGTGAAAACATCAAATAAGGATAAAGATAATTACATATGAAAATTAGCTCAAAATGGATAAAAGGCCTAAGTCTAAGACCAGAAACTATAAAACTAGAATTGAATATTAAAGGGGAAACTCCTGGACATAAATCCTGGCAGTGTTTCTTTTGGAGATCTCACCAAAATCCCAAGTTAAGACACATAAATAAATGAATGAATGAATGAATGAATGAATGAATGAATGAATGAATGAATGAATGAAACTTAGAAGCTCCTGCAGAGCAAAGGAAGCAGCCAACAAAATGAAAGTGCTGGCTGCAGACTGGGGAAAAAAATCACTTGCAAGCACAATCACAGCATTCTCAACAATGGCTTGACTTAAAAGTTTGCCTCGTTTCAGTGCATTTTTTGTTTACAACAGGATTATGGTTGTAACCTCACCGTAAGTTGAGTGTCTGCCTCTGATAATGAATACCCAAACTTTATGAAGAACTCATATAGTTCAGTAGGAGAAAAACTAATAGTCCATTAAAAATGGGCAAAAGATTTGAATAGATATTTCTCAAATACACAAATTAAAATGGAAAAAAAGGGGATATGAAACAAAATAAATGGGGAGAAATGAAGTGATAAATACTGTGACAAAATGATTCATTAAAACCAAAATACCCAAGAATAGATGGGGAAAAATACATACATAGCAAAAAATAAAGTAGTAGGTTTAAGTGGTTTACATAGATAAATGATTATTATCAATTATATTTTATTCTTAAACTTTTTTTTTTTGTCTTTTTGAGACAGGGTCTCTCAGGCTTGCCTTGAACTTACTTTGTATCCCAGGCAGGCCTCAAATTTGTAGCCATCCTCCTGCCTCAGCCTCCTGAGTGCTGGGGTTATGTGCATGCACAGCAATTATATTTAATATGAATGAGTGTAATGGTCTAGGTGAAAGACAGAAATTGTTATATTATTTAGAATCAGAGTATATGTTGTTTTCTAATGACGTACTGAAAACATAACAGTACAGAAGTGTTAAAAGTGCAAACATTGGTAACTTCAAATAAAATACATAGATCAGTTGATAGTATTATGTTAATGATAATTCCCTATTTTTGATTGTACTAGAATGAGTATATAAGATGTTGTAATTAGGAAAAACCTGGACAATTATATACAGGAAAGCTCTGTCATTTTTACAATTTTTCTGTACATTTAAAATCATTTCAAAATAAAATTGAACATACACAAGCTTTATGGTGTTCTAATGTACTCCTACACATGTAACATAGGGAAGATCTTGTTAATCTTTGAAATATACGGAAATTCATAGGAGCATTGTGCCATGTACTAGGAAGCAAATGCTGACTAACAGTAAAATAGGTGAACTATAATATGTTCAAACGATCATCAAGTAATGAAGATAACTACTACCACATGGAACCATTAAATCACAAAACACAATATTCAATAAACGAAGTAAAATATGTCACATGATTTCACTTATAGAAAATATATGAGCAAAAATAAGCATGTTGGACTGTCATGTTTAGGACTGTACCCAGTGAAAAAGCTAAGACGATACAGTAGAAAACTGACTATTTAAAAAGTAAGTGTGCCTATCTTTCGGAGCTGGAGGTGGTAGTGTTAGCAAGAGGGACGAAGGAAGCGTCTGCATTGCCAACTGTGAACTGTTTCATCACCTCGGGAGTGCTTCCTTGACCTGTTTTATAACTCTTAATAATTTGTAATCTGTACAGATGTATCTTGTATTTTCTAAGATACGTAATATTTCACAACAGGTTTTATTTGTCGTGGTCTCTGACCACAAAACCTAAGAAGTCAGTAGCAAGCCAATAGTGCAAAATCCTCATATTTTTCAGTGGATAAAAGAAATAGTAATAAAACTAAACTATATCATGAACTGAATAGTAATGAAAACACTATACAACTAACATGGGATCCAAGTAAGCTGTGCACAGAAAGCAGTTTTATGCCTTAGGTGCGTAGTATAAGAAAGAAGAAAGGCTTGAAAATTAATGAATTATGCAACTTCTCAAGAAGTTGTTTCAAGAGTAAAGCTTGAGCACCCCTGATAGCCAAGTCCAAAATCTGAAATGCTCCAAAATTGGAAACATTTTGAGTACCAGTATGATACCACAGGTGCAAAATTCCATATCCCCAGGTGATTGGTTGTAGTTAAAACACAGTAGTACTAAAAATGTACAAAATTATCTTCAGATGATGTCCACCGTGTTTATTAAACACATATACATTCTACATTTAGACTTGGGATCCATCTTAAAGGTGTTATACATATGCAAGTATTCCAAAATCTGAAAAAAAAATATGTATCTGAAGTCCAAAATACTTCTGATTCCAAGCATGTTGGATAAGGGTTTCTCAACCTGTAACAACAAAATAAATCCACAGAAATGAAAAGAATGAGGTAGCTCAGTGGACTAAGTGCCTATTTAAGCAAGCACAGGGACTGGGGTTTGATCCCCAGTCCCACGGGCTACACCAGCCATGCCCCTGGGTGTGCTGAGCCCAAGACAGAGTCCAGGCATGGTGACACAAACCTGTAATCCCACACTGGGGAAGCTGAAGACAGGAGTATCACTAGGAGTCTGAGCTGCATAGTGAGACCATGTACACTACATAAAGTTAAAAAAAAAGGAAAAGAATAAAGAAACTAGCATAAATTGGTGAAATAGAAAACAAGAACACAATGAAGAGCAACAAACCTAAATTGAATCATGAAAGGACTAATACTTATACCTATGACGACCATGATCAAAAGCAAATAGTTACAAATGCACAAGTATCATTACACAGAAGTCACAATATAAGAGGGTTGTACAGAAAGTATATCACTGAAAACTTTCATGTCAATCCATTTGAAAATTTAGGTGAAAGGGACAAGTGAATAGAGATGTAGTTAAGAACAGCTAACACACAGAACCAGAAGGCTTAAATATTTGAGACATACCATACTAAAAATGTATTTGCTGTTTATCTGAAATTCAAGCTTAAGTAGTCATTTCTATTATTCTCTCTGGATATCTAATCTAACTCTGAATGCATTTTTAATTTCTAGAGCATTGATGACTACATTACCACAATTATCTCGGGATTCATTCCTAATTCTGGTTGCAGATTATAATTATCTAGAAAGCTTAAGTCTGAGGAGTGGGACCTGCATATCAGTAACTTGAACAGCCTTCTCACTACTGCCTCCTGATCCCAAAATGCTGAGTAGTGCATCCAAACTGATTGATTTTAGGTGCTTAAACGGTTTTTATTTTGCATAAAAATTGAACATCCATATTCCTGAGATAATATAAACTATTTTAAACACAGTCTTGACAGTTATATGTACAATCTAATTTGATCACTTCCTTTTACAGCTTTTTTTTTTAAAACAAACAAACTATTTCTTCAGGAATGGTTGAGCTATTTTCATTTTCATTCTGGAGAAAAAAAATCACTCAAGTTCATCATGGTGCATAAGTAAGCAAAAGCTCTTCCCTAAGTTGAGATGAAGAGTGATACACTGTATTTTTAAAACTGTATTTGGTGACAGACTTTAATTTCAAAGAAAGGACTTTTTAAGAGTCTATCAAAAGCATTAAACTGCTTAAGGCATATTTCAGTATTTATCGATTCTTTGTGTTTTTTTGTTGAAGTTGGAAAGAATAACTTTGGTCTCAGATAACTGACATTCAGCTGTCTATGATAAAAAAGAAATCTAGTCTCCTTTACACAAAATTCAGATATACTTATTTTGTTTCTTTTCAATTTTATAAGAAAGGTAGGGGCCAAGGAGATGGGCCAGTGGAATAAGCACTTCCCTGGCAAGTGCAAGGGCCTGAGTTCAATCCCCAGTTTGGCAAAAAAAAAAAAAAAAAAAAAAAAAAAAAAAAAAAAAAAAAAAAAAAAAAAAAAAAAAAAAAAAAAAAAAAAAAAAACAAGAGAAGTAAACAAGAATCAACTGTTGACTGCTTCTCTTTTTTAGCTTATGCACTATTTCAGCTTGTTGGAACAGACAAGAGGTACCTGTTGATATTAAAGGAACATCACTGACTGTTAGCTTGTCTTTCCACTGGGAATGTGGGCAACTGCACTGCTAAAACTATCAGAAGTTGTAGATTTAATAGCCCTACACTGAGCAGGCTATTTGGACAGTTCTTGGGATATCAGATAAATTTTCAAAAATGAAGTCTTCTAGAGAATTTGTCTGGCCACCTCGACTCGGGCACTGGAATCACTGCATGAGTGAGACTACAGCACCCCCATCCAGCCCAGCCCTGTAGCCTTGCAGCTCACAGGCTGATTCACGACCGCTCATGTGAAGATTTGAGTTAGGCACACTCGTGGAGACTGCTGTGTGCAACCTGAATGCTAGTAATGTGTTTGTCAGTGATTCCTTTTTTTTTTTTTTGTAACTGGAATTGAATTGAGGACTTGCCATGTAGGCACTGAGCTAAATCCCTGGCCCCAGTAACGTTTTTCTATAAACAATGCTCCATTTGAGGCCAAATTTAGATCTGAAGAGATTAAGAAAATATCACTGGCTGGTATCATCTATATAACATCTGCTTACCAGCTCCGTTAGGGTTTATTTTCTACATTACTAACCATCAGCCCTAACTGATATAGTTTCTCATACAAAATTAAACAATCAGGTTATAGTCAAGTGTTACTGGACAATGGTACATAGTTTGTCCCCACACCGCCTGCTGGTGATCTTCATAAGCATTTTTAAGAGTTTAGTCATATTTTTCTCTGTATTCTGAGAAGGAACCATCTTATCTCTGGAATTAAAGTTATATAAAGTTAAATGACAACAGAAATCTTATCTGTTTCATTTATGTCCCCCGAACCCCTATCCTAGAATAGCAGCTGGAAGAGAAGAGCACTAAAAGAAATAAGAGAAGAAAAAAAAAAAAGAATAAAAAGATGAATGTCATCCCAAGGTGCTCCCATTCAACACAACAATTTTGAAAATAATGTATCCTGAGTATCTGCATTAGCTTTTCAACATGGTGGCAACGCACCTGAGAGATTCAAAGGAGGAAAAAATGTATTTTAGCTAGTAGTTTTAGAAGTTGCAGTCCATCGTTGGCTGGCTCCTTACTTTTGGCCATCGTGAGTTAGAACATCATGGCAGGGAATACTTGGTGGGGCAAAGCCACTATACTCATGGTGCCCAGGAAGCAAAGAGAAAGAGAGAGGCTAGGATCCCAATATCCCTTCAGTAGCACCCCATCAGTGACTTAGCTTACTTCCATTAGGCCATACCTAAAGGTTCACCATCCCATTAGGGGTGCCATAGGCTGGCTAGCAATCCTTTAATACAGCTCCTTTGGAGGGCACTTAAGACACTTGAAGTGGATTGCTAACTGGGTATCAACTTGCTACATCCAGCTGAATTGAACCAGTATGGTGCTGGCTGTGGGAGGCCCACCTGAGGACTATTGCCCGCAGCACAAGAGGCAGAACTGGAGAAGCTGTTGGGAGGCTGTTAGGAAAGCTGTTTGGAGAAGCTGTTGGAGCTGTTGGAAGCTGGTAGTTCTCTTGGGCTGTTCCACTGAGTGAATTTGTCATGCTGGCTTTGCTGATAAACTTAGTTATTCTCATTGAAGGAAGGGGCTCAGGACCTCCTTGTCACTGAGAATGGCTATGATTCATTATGGGGGAGGTCTGGTCCTCATCTTGAGCATCACTTCCTGGCTCTGGAGGGGAAGATGGTACAATGCTTAGTCTCTTGGAGAAGCTTATCACATTGGCATTCCTGATGGGAACCCAGCTTTCCTCATCAGTGGAAGAGCTTGGGACCTCACTATTCCTGAGGATGGCTGTGGTACTTTGGCTCATACCTTGAACATTGCTTCCTGTCTCTAGTTCAGATCCCTCAGCCTTCTAGAACAGATCCTTCATCCCACTGGCACAGACTTTCTAGCTTCCACCACTGACCTTTGGGCCTTCCCAGCACAGATCTGTGAAACAGACCTGTGTGAGACATTGTCATGGGCTCTAGGCCTCCAGCTGGACTTGTGGGAGGCATTCTTATGGGCTTTAGGTCTTCAGCTGGACTCATGTAGGGAACAGGTTTCAGACCCTCAGCTGGATTTTTTGGGCTTTAGTGTGTGGACAGATTTACTATACTCTTTGAATGATTCTTTAGATGATTATAAAATAATATTATGAAATGTGTCCTGTATTGTATTATTCCCCTTGCAAGAACACCAAAACACAACAAAATTGGTACTGGGAGTGGGGCTATTACTGTGATGTTGCCTGGCCTAGCCCTACACACACACACACACACACACACACACACACACACACTTCATTATTCTATCTGATCATTCTTTTCCTTGAGAACTCGCCACAATTGGTAGTTTGCAATTTATTTGTGTTTATTTAAGGTCTGAATTATATACTCTGCTAAGGCAGGAGCCATATCTGGTTTATATATAGCCTGTATCTATAGTCTGCCTTTATGCCATGAGCTCAATATAAGTAAACATTGTTTGGGCTTTAATGAGTCAGATCTGTCTTACAAGGGTAGGACTAAATGATTTGGGGACTTTGAGTGATGGGCTACCTCGGAGGACAGGCAGTCACCACCCTAAGATCAATACCCTACAAGGAGATGCTCGTATCATGTAGGCTACAGATCACTGGCATTCTCAGGTTAACTCCAGGATGAAAGGGACACAATTCATTCTGTTAATTTGAGACTTAGGATTAGTTTATTATATTTTAGAAAAATCTAGTAAGATAATCAGTAATCACGATATTCCTAAAAACTGCTCATCTCAGCTAATGAGTAATGGTGAATTCTATATGTTTAAATCTATTTATATTTACTCATTTTTCATTTTGTGTTATGATAGCTTATTCACAGAAATAAATCATTCAAAAGTAGTAACGAGACATAAATAGGACAACACTGTAAATATAAACAATGAGCAGAAACACAACGGGAATACAGAATGTGAAACTGCATTCACTAGAATGAGTGAATCTTGATGAGTATGGAAAATTAGATTTGATCAGACCAGCAATCAATTTGCTTCTCATATCTATTGCATTGTCTGCTGCCAAACTTTGTAAAAGAATGGCAAGAAGCCATGGAGGTTTTTCATTGCTTTCAAAGTACTCTGACCTTTCTGATAAACCAATTGAGTTTGTTTTGAACAAGCACAAAATCATGCTTTCAAACATGATAAATTCTTGTTACTTAAAGCTGGAGAAGAGATGAAGACTAAAGAAACATTATTCAGAGTTATACGCCAAAAAGTTTTTAAAAACTATAGAAGTCACACTATCACTAAGAAGTTTATAAAACCAACTGCAACAGTAATGATGATTACTGTGCTCAGAAAGAAACATTAATAAGCTAATGGAAATTTCATAATCCAAGTGAATATCATATATAACATTAATGGCACACAGCACAGAAAAGCCATGTTTTGCAGGAACATGTGCTAGAGTAGGTGTGTGGCTCACATAAAAGGCATCATAGATGGGCAGAGAATCACTGATACTTGGCTGAAATGTAGGGAAATATATGAAAGACATCAATAGAGACAGCATCCTGAACATATCCATCAACTTCAGTCATCCTGGCTCTTTATTCTTCATGCTTCAATTTCCCCATCTGTGTATGAGACTTGAGCCCACGGGAGAATTTCTCCTCTCCTTGTGACACTTTGTGTCAAGCACCTCATACTTAGAAAATTATAGATTAGAAAGTTATGCTTAGAAAAAGATAACTATGAAAGAGAAATGCTCATCAGTTTATTGGCTTGATTATGGCCCCAGATCCTTATTCAAGAGCAGGATTTTCATGTGTTTAGCTGATGACCTGTGAACTATGAGCCATGAAGGCTGCAAAACCACTCATACACTAACAATGAAATGTGAATGAGCAATTGTTTACTACTTGGGTAAAAAGCTGTCTCTTTATCTGTTATTTTATTCCTGGAAAGTTGTAGATGAAAGTAGCTCATACATTCAGAGTGCAGCCAGCCACCAAGTACCTATCCTTTAAGTATGCTTCGTGAAGGAATTGGCAACAAGTGAATGCTTTCTTTCTCACACACAAGTACTCTGTTTCTGGAAATGAAAACTTTACACATATTTTGGAAACCAAGAATAAGACAAATGCTTTTCTTCACGACACCAGTAAATTGTAAACAGTAATTGTATTTTTTTGAAAAGTAGCTTTTATCAAGTGGTGTATCTTATTGATAGAATTTGTCAGTAGCCTCAGGGTCATCAGAATGTAAATTTCATCTTTTTAAGTGTAGTGGATATCAGGATTTCTTAAGAAGACTCAGCTATCTTAATCAGTATGATTTTGACACTTGGATTTTTTTTCATTAGCTGAAGAAATCAATAGCATTATAGACTATATAGAAATCAATGACATTATCAAATTATATATGCATATATCATATCCAAAAACTATAACAAAAAGAAGTTCAAGTGTATTTTAACATGGAGAAATGTTTTTCAGAGCTCTATGAAAATACTTTTTAAAAATGTACTAATTATTATTTTGTGACAGAACTGAGGGCACTAAACATACAGATGCCATACAAAATAAAAGTGGAATAAAACTCGGTCACTGAGGTAAAAATAGAAACCTTTCCAGGTCTTAAGTGTGACATTTTTAATACTAATGCCTGACATGTTTGAGAAAGAAATCACACCACACTTGTGAATACATGTTCAAGCCACATATTTACAGCCATCAGACAGAGACAAATAATTATGATCAAGAATTTCTATTAAGTAGAATAGATCAACAATAGAGTCAGAAAAGAAACTGAACACATGACTCCAATCAGGCTTCAAACTTTCCATGTCACACAGTTACTGGAGTCATGGAGAAAGATTGAAGATGATAGACTGGCTTTCATTGATATGAATTCATAATTATGAATTGAAAATGTTATGTCTGCATGAATCTTCAGGACATTATGCTTAGGTAAATTAGCTGGACAAAATTATGTGTATGTATATACATGGAAACTATATCATATGATACATGTAAAATTATAAACGCATAGGGCCATGAAATGAAATTAAGTCACTAGAAACTGCTTGGGGACAGCAGTGCTGGTTAATGTGCCAATGTCTACCATTTGGAGGGAGGAAAAGTTTCAGAAATGGGTGCTGATAAGGTTTCAGAAATGTGAATCTTAATGCCACTGAACTGTATTTAAAAGGTGAATATTGTCTTGAACACTTTACCACAGTTTATTTATTTATTTGTTTATTTTGTGGTACCAGGGATTGAACTCAAGACCCTGAACTTGCCAGGGACGCACTTATTCTACTGAGCCATCTCCCTGGTCCTCAGTTTTAAAAAAAGTTGTTTTATTACTATTTTAAAATTGTAACAAAGTGTATTTAAATTGTTAGCATTGAGTGTTCCAATCACACAGGGGCTGGTCTTGTCTAAGATGCCAGCACTGGAAATTTAATTCAGCAGGGACTTTTGCAGATTATTTCCACAGAATGGAGGAGATGGGAGTGGATTGGAAATGATGAAAAGAAGAGCTGAAACCAGATGTGGTGGCACATGCTCTGGATCCCAGCACCTTGGGAGGCTGAAGGAGGACTGTAAGCTGGAGGCTGGCCTGGGAGAATTAGTGAGAGGCTGCCTCAGAATAAAATAAAACTGTGCTCTGCATATAGCAAAGGCCCTGGGTTCAATCTGCATGAAAGAGAGAAAGAGAGAAAGCAAGCAAGCAAGCAAGCAAGCAGAGGGCTGACCTGAAGGTGGCTGGTGTAACTCATTATAGTTTTCAGTAGATGCAGTCCGAACAGAAATGTAACTCTTGTTCCCCCCTCACTGAGGAGAGAGATCTGAGTAAGACTGGGACTAGAAACGGAAGCAATTTTGTCACTAATTTTGTTGCCCTTTAACTATTCCACACATGGAATAAAAGTCTTTGCCTGCTGGATTCCTCCTTTAGGCAAAATAGTAAAAATGAGAGACCTTTGGAACTTAATACAAAAACAGAGGGTTTCCTAGTACTTTACGAGAAGACAGTATCTCCACAGGGAAGAGCCATGAATGGCAGAAGGTGCTCCATCAGGGAAAGGGAGTGTGAAGCAAAGCTATGCTGACAGGTTTCTCGACCCGCAGCTTCCCAGAGTGCATTTTGAATCAACAAAAGGACTAGTTCTTTTAGTTAATGTTGCTGTCACTGTTGTAGGTCTTAATATGGAGCTTTCTCCACCAATGTCCTGTGACATTCTGTAGCTATGAGTTCTAGAGAATACACTTTGGGAAAGGCTGACCCTAAAAATAGTCATTTATACTGTTATTAGTTTGCTTCTTATCTGAGTTTTATGTAATCACTGTAAATACCAATAGATCAGTTGCTATCAAGTGATTTTAATACTTTTTGCTTTATAGTATATTTAGTGTTTTTTTTTTTAAAGCAAGGCAATCTTATTAAATAAAAGCTGGAGCCCAGAGATCAGCCAAAAGAGTAAAGATGACACTCAGGATGCCACTGTACAGAGGTAATCACTTTTAGGATTTGTATGTCAATTCAGCTGTTTCCTTATTATCAAGATTCCTGCATTTATCCCCTAAAATGACATCTGGTAGTATTCACTGTTTTAACCTGATTGCTAAGATATTATTTTACCACAGACTTCTTTATCAGTAAATATTCATGCATAGTACACATTTGGTGCTAAAAATTCCAGCTTTATAAATATGTGAATTTTTAAAGTTTTTATTAGTACATGTTTGCAGTATACAATGACTACATTTATTAGGGGGAGTTGGTACATATATATAACATGTCTCAATTCCTTAATATTAAGATGCTGGTCTAAATGATCTGTACAGATCTGGTAGGGTTAGGAAACACATAAATGTCTCCATTCTCTCTCTTCTATGTTGCACTTCGATGTATTTGCCAAGAAAGAATGTGGTCAGCTGTTCCTGTCACTTCCCAGCTGCACCCTGGCTAATAAGGTTTAGACACAGCTGATCAAAGTTTTGTGTTTTGATAATATATTTGCCTATAAGATAACTCTTAAGTGAATGCCTTAAAAGGACTCGCATTTGAGACACTTGGTATCAGCTTCCATGCATTTACTTATGCAGCTGTTATCTCTCTGCACACTCTGGTGAGTGTAAGTGGTGTCAGGCAGTTGAAAGGTGAAGTTCAATGTACAGAAACGCAGCAGGGCAGGGAGAACCATGCACACACAACTTCTTCCAGGAAAGGAATTTGGAATTTTCCAGGAAAGGAATTTTAAATTGAAACTTGCAGAAACCCCATTCTCTTCCCCAAAGATGATGCTCTTTCCAGGCGACACCCAAAGACACACTTGTCATTGTGTTCACATTTCAAAGGCACTTAGACATCAAAGACAGAAGTGTGCATTCTGCTGGTTGAGCCACTGCTTCTCAGGGACAAAAGAGCATCCTTGGCGAAGGAAAGCATTTCTCCTTTGCCCTTGTTTGATGACCAGACAAGCTCCCATCCCCACCTCAGCAGTCCCACCATCTTTCCTTTCTACCATAGAGAAATCCTAGCAGAGTCCTGCTTTCTGTGAAGTGAGCTAAAGCACACCTGGTTCTGTTCAGAGGACCACCTCTCTGGTGAAATAATGAACTCACTTAATATTGCAGATCAAGTAGATAAGGAACTAGAAACTCTCAAAAGGCAGATAATATTGCCAAGCTATAAACATTTCTAATCAAGTGCACAAACTGATAAAAAAGTAAAGATTAAGCAATTTAAAAAATTGAGCTAGCCTAATGCTCAAACCAGTTCTGGTTTATTGATTGTATCAAATTTCCCTATCAATTTGCCAGATCCATCAGGCAATCTACAGTACTGTTTCTAAGGATATTTCCCAAGAGTAAGAAAATAGTCATGTGTTTCCTCAAAGTAGTCATGTGTCTGTTGTTTGTTGTCAATAAACAGTATCCACAAACAAGCACACACACACACACACCTCCCACTTAGTTTCATTAATAATATTACAAGGCAATAGTTAACAGGGTCTGAGCAGAATTATTTCTTAACTCAAAGCACTTAAGGAATGCTTTCAGTGCAAGAGAACACATTTTGAGAGATATTTTTAGATCTGGAAATGATCTACCAGGATCATTCTTCTGATCTTTTCATTTGACAAACAAAAAACAAAAATCCCACCCCAGGAAGCTGAAGTGAGCCACCCCATGTCACAGACTCATCTGTTTGCAAAGCTAAAACTGAAAGACCTGGGCCTCTTATATTTCCTGATGACTCAGCTGCATGCTGAAAGAAGAAATTGAAGAAATAAATGATGCCTCCAAAATACTTTTCAGGATGATTCAAGAAAATGATAAACCCATAAAATACAAATAAGATGCAATAAAAAAGAATCAAGGAATAATAACTCTTAAAAATTGAAAACATGCTATATGAAATAAAGCATTCAATGGAAGAGTTGGATGATTAAAGATGAATAAATCTTACTAAAAATTTGTATTAGTTTCCTATTGCTGCTGTAAGAAGTTGCTATAAGAAGTTGCTTAATGCAAATTCACTGCCTTACATTCTGAAAGTTCAAATCTTAAAATAGTTCTTATTAAAACCAAAGTGTTGGCAGGTCTCTGTTCCCTTTGGAAACTCCAGGAGACAGCTTATTTTCTTGCCTTTTTCAGCCTCTACAGAACACCTGCAACTTGTTGGCTTGTGGCTCTTTTCTGTTTTGAAAACCATTGTGTAGCATCTTCAAATCTTTCTCCTCTGTCTGTTATCACAGATCCTTGGACTTCGACTCTCCTGCCTCTCTTTTTCCCTTAGGAAAATACTTGTATTGACATCAGGCCCATCTGGAGAATCTTTCCAACTCAAGATCTTCCCCTTTCGCCATGTAAAGTAACATATTCACAGGTTCTAAGAATTTGAATGCATTTAGCAAATTTGGCAAAATAAAGACCTGCAGCTGGAACTATTGTGAATTTTAGTATGCCAAGAGTAAAGAAACGGTCATAAAAGCTTTCAGTGGAAAAGAATAGTGAGTCATCTAACAAAAAGATTTCATATTTCATCAGTTTCGCTTCAGCAGTCCGCCATAACAAGGAAAAACTCTATCAGTACCTTCGAAGTTATTGGTAGGAGATTATTTTTAACCCAAAATTCTGGTCCCCAGCTACCAATTAAGGAGAACAACATGTAAAGCATTTTCTCCAAGTCTACCTTGGGATTTTTGCTTGTTTTATTTTAGCTGAATTCCAACCAAATGAGAAAAATAAGCCAAAAATGAACTAGGAAGCACTAGTTCAGCCTGCAGAGAACAAAGGAGGAAAGTAGCTGCTTGAGCCTAAAGAGCAGCTTACGCAGATGGGAGGAAGATGGAGACGGCTCATGGGATGCGCCCTTCCAAGAAGAGTGGGATCAGGACAGCTCAGTAGTGTGATGAAGATCCTCGGAAAACTAGAACACGTGATATGGCAACAGGAGGCAAATGTACCAGGCAAGGTTCAGGGAGAAGATCAGATAAAGGAAGAATGCTAGATGACAGAGATCCTGTTCAGACACAACTGTTCCTCAGGGTCCATGTGCTGGGCACCAGTTTGTGACACTTTTGGGAGGAGGTGGAAGCTCAAGAGGTGGGGCCTGGTGGGAGGACATGAGGTCATGGTGTGGGACATCCTCGCCACAGACACTGGACTCCAACCACTTCTTTTCTCTTTTTGCTTTCTGGTCACATCCCTGACATAAGCAGCTTTGTTCCACCGTGTGCTCTTTGCCATAAGAGAGCTGATGAAGAGCTAGACGATAGATAGATAGATAGATAGATAGATAGATAGATAGATAGATAGATAGAGAGATAGATAGATAGATAGATGATAGACTGATTGATTTTGTACAAAAAAAATTGGCCTGTGTGATGATTGTGGGTGTCAACTACCTAAATTCAAAATCCATGGGTCCATTTGTGAGCCAGGTCAGAGTGTGATAAACTTGGAAGCACGAACACAAGCTGAGGCTGTAGTCTATATTAGTAACTTGCTTTTTCCTGTCAGAGATGCTTCAGTTTCACTTCTATTTTTAATTTAAGTATTTAGTGCAGGGTCTACAGGGTCTCACTACACACAGATCAGACTAATAGTGATCCTTTTCAGCCTTCCAAACACTGGGATTACAAGCAAGAGCCACTACACACCCAGTCTCAGTTGTGGTCTCATCATGCCTAGGGGGCAGTACTGAACAACGGGGACCTACACAGGTACTTTAATCCACTGAGCCATCTGGATGGCCCTTCAGCTTCACTTTTAAATCCTTCCAGTGGATTACACCAGGCCTACTTATTTTAATCTCCCTTATTTAGAATGAGCTGATTAGGGACTTTACATCTTTAAAATCCTTTCCCAGCAGCACCTATAGTTTAATCTAGTCAATTGACATTACCAAAAAAAAAAAAAAAAAAAAAAAGGCACGATATGCAAGCAAAAGAAATCAGAAGCTATAAGAAAACAATTCCACTATCAGGAAGTTGTGGTATAAACGCAAAGCAAATGAAATGTAACTTTGATTACATGATTGAATGCACAAAAGGAAAACACATTTGAACTTGACTGGAAATATTTTCTACTGAAACAATTGTTGGGTTACTAAGTCTTACGGTAATATAAGTATTGTTGAAGGGCTTGAAACATTTAGAGTCAACCTGTGGATACTTACAGGAGACTCTCTCAGTTAAAGAACACAGGAAATGCCATCACCCTTGATATCCTATAAACAGAAGTTCAGGTGATAAGCTTGGGAAGGGAAGTTGAAGGCCAGGTATAAGCCTCTGTCTTCATCTCAGAGAGTGGATAGGTGTGAGGAGCTCTACGCAATCAGTGGAACGAAAAACAGTTAAGTTTCAAACACATGAAGAATGTCAGGGGAGGAAATGAAAATCATAAAATTGATGTCCTGGGAGTAGGCAGGAAGGGGATGTGGGAGACATGTAAGTTAGCTAAGTCCTCTATCACAGGAGGAAATCAATAAATAAGGTCTAGAGTTAATAAACCCAAAAGTAGAAGTAGAACCTTGTTATTCAGAACTATCAAGATGGCAACTGAAAGAAAAACAGCAACAGAGGTTACCAGCGGTTGCCTCAGTGCTGCAAAAATGAGAACAGGAGAGAGTGCACCCCAGTGTGATGTTTTATAATTTTAAATCTATCTGTACTATTCAAATGTTAATTAACCAGATGCATAATGTCTTCATAAAAATTTTAAACAATTGTATTTTTTTTAAAAAAAGGAAGGCAAGGAAAAAAAATTAAAACAAACATGGGGTTGTTGTAAAACAAAATAAAAAAATATATATACACACAAGATAGGAGAGATATACAGCTACCTTCTCTTAGTTCATTGAGAAGAAAGGTCTGTACAAATATGGTTTAGAAAAGATATCACATCTGTGTCTTGTCCTCTGAATAATTACTAGGAAGACAATATGCAATGTATTAATTATTGTAACTGTTCTACTAACTTGTTTTGAAACTGTCATTGTGCTATTTTATCTTTTTTCTCATTAAAATGAATAATAAATGAATAAGTGGGGCTGTGTATGATTTGTAGACAAAAGTGAGCACTGAAGAAGACCATATCTACAGTGAGAATCCAGGATAACCGCTCAGGCCTGCACTGCCTGCACTGAAGCTCTTCATGGATCACTTGTGGATTTCAACATGGCAGGTCAGCAAGGTCACCCACAGCCAGCCTGGACACTGGCAAAAACTGCAAGCAATGTGGCAATAACACAACCGACCCATAATCGGTATCTGGGTACCTACACCTAATTCCTGTGATTTTGCTCACCCACACCCATAAACAAATGAAATGTCAACTTGACTGCTGGGTGAGGGACCATCTTGCCAGTGACCCCAATTCTGATGGTGTACTTCCCCCTGCAGGTGGCCGGGGCTCTCACTGGAACCCTCCCATGCTCTACCTCCTTGTTGCAGTTTCCTGGCATCTCTGCTGCAAGGCTGCGTGAAATCCTGATTGTTGCCAGAGCCATTCCCAATAGGCATGTGCTGAAGGAGCGAATGAAGGACTAGAAGTTGGAGGCATCAGCTTCCAGGAAAACCTTGCAAAGTCGCAGTTTAGCATTTGCCAGTGGGAAATGGATGGGCAGGTGGGTGCAGACACCAGACAGATGGATTCGTCCTCTTTTCTCTGCTCCTCCTTTCTACTCACAGCCCTTAACACCTCTCTTTAGTCTTCACTTTCTTGCTTTCCTTTGTTCTTGCCCTGCCTCTTTTAAGGTCAGTCTTTCTATTCTGGTTCCCTGCACAATTCTGCAGTTTCAATTTACATCTATTTGTCCCTTCCATGAGCATCATGCTATGCTTTATTTTACAATATTTGCAAAATGGCCCTCTGTTTTTCCCCCTGGCTCTTCTTCATAATACTATTTCTTAAAAGAATTTCTAGGGCCAGGGATATAGTTCAGCTGCTCAGTGCCTGCTTGGCAAGTACGAGTTCCTGAGTTTTATTCCTGGTATAAATAAATGAATAAATCCTAGAGAGGGAGGACAGATGTCCTTGCCATTCCCCCATTTCCTGGCTGCTTCTTCTGGGATCTGCTGCAGTTGAGAAGAATGCTCTCTCCCTTCTCCCTGCTCATTTGAGCACTCAGTGACACCCTTATGGCTTGTATCTAGATGCCTCCCAAAACCTCACTCAGTCCTATATGGGGCTTTCTTCAGAAATGACTGTGTCTAATGTGACTGATTCATGGTGCAATGCTAGGCTAAAGGGGGCTAGGGTTACAAGTGTGTGCTTACTGCATCAGTCCACTGCTTGGCTTGGCACTGCCCTAATACTCATAGCCTGGATACAACATAAGGAACAGAAAGAGGCTTGTCTTGTCCCTTGCTTGCGTTGCTACTTTCCCCTTTCATAAACTGCTTCTTCTGACATACAACTCTGCTTGGAGCCAGTGGATTATGACTGAAAACTCCAGACTGTGAGCTAAATAAATCTCTCCTGCCTTAGCTTTGACAATTATTTTGTCTTAGCATTGAGAAAAGTCACACACACACATACACACACACACACAGTCTTCAAGAAAACAAGCTTTTGGTGGAATATGTAGGCAGTGTGCAACCTGGGAAGAGCTTCCTAATTTCCTTACTTAAAAGCCAAGAAAATGGATATAGAATGATCAACTGTCCTCGTCATTTCCATCAGCAGTTGGGTCAAGGCAATGGCTTGAAAGAAGTCATTTAGGAGGAGCAAACCTGTATAGTCTTTCTCTTTTTTGTCCCTACACCAAACCAAGAAGTAGGGATATCTTTTCTAAAACCATAAAAATAAAATTGAAGCAAGAATTTCACAAGGAATTTCTGATTGTCATTTCCTTTGGAGAAAACCAAATAACACGTATGGTGCCTTGAAAGTTAATTACCTTGGCTTCTGTATAAAGCAACCCATCGCTGTTTCAGAACCTAAGAGCCTATGAAACTGCACTTTTAAAAGCTCAAATGTGGCTCAGTATAATTTTATTATTATGACATTTGCATTCTGACCTGTGGTAAGCATGTTGAAAGAGTATGGGGTGAGGTGGGGGACGAAGATATCACACATTTACATGTAATTTGGAGTAAAACAGATCAGCTATAATAAGCATATTATTCACTTGTAGTTTACAAGTGGTACCTTTGCTGTTGTATTTAATTTAGGATAAACAGAATGCTGCATTCAGTGTATGGCGTCTGTAATAAAGCTGTCAGACTTTACTGACTGAGGAAGGTATGGCCAAGAAGTGGCCTTGGAGATGGGGCAGACCCAGATCCTTGCAAAGATATTCTAAGACTGTGGACAAAGGCCTAACTGCTCAGTTTGTTCATAAAGTGAGGAGAACAGATATTGAGTGACATCTTAACCTTTTACTGGTCACAGACCATTTTGAGAATTTAATGGAAGCCATTGTAAATGTTAGAATTTTCTAGCCAGCAGAAGGACCTCACAGACAGGAGGCTGTATAAGAGCAAGGGTTGTTGGAAAGCATGGTGAGGAGGACAAGTTCCCAGGAGGGTCAAAGCATAGGCCTGTGTGGGGACGTTGGAGAAGCCAGGAGAAATCACATGCTGAAGGGTCTCCACATGCTCTGCACATAGGCTGCCAGTACATTTATGTCCTCACTGTACATGTCAAGCATGGTGATCAGGATGGCCCGAAGGGCTTTCCTCAGAGTCGAGAGTCATACTTGGTATTGTAGAAAGCTGGGAGGCAGGATGAATTGGGGATGGAGGAAGGGGTCCATTAATAACACACATCACACACATCTCTCTTTGTGCACATTTTTGATAAGTTTCCCCTTGTTGCAGCTTTGCGTTCACATGCCATTTATTAATTTTTATGCTGAGTAGAATCCAGAGCCTTGTGCCCATGAAGCCCATTCCCATCGAGTGTACACTAGCTGATGGCAATGTCTGATGTTGACATATATGGAGGTAATTGGGGTTTGTTTGCTGTCTTGTTATTTTTCTCAATATTAAGTCAAAATACCCAACACTCAAAGCGAGTGGAGGAAAGATTTATTTAGCTCACAGGTTGTACAGGTTTCAGTCCACAATTTGTTGGCTCCAAGGCAAGGTAGCATGGCCGAGGGGCACTGCAGAGAAGAAATAGATGGGTCAGGTACATGGCGGAAGACAGTAAGGCAAGAGCCTTCTTTCAGTCCACTGTGTCTTATCCAGGCTACATACCATTAGGGCAGGTAGCACTCATAATCTTAATCTTAACATCGTATATCCTGGATCTCAGCATCACACACCCTAGATCCTGCTACATTCAAAAAGGCCCAACCTATGTCCACATAAGGTTTGGGCAACATCTAGACACAAACAATAACATTCCACCCCTGTCCCCACAAAGACCCATGCACACTCCTTTATGCAAATGATTTTTAGTTTGTCTTCAAGAGTTGCTAAATTCCTAACAGTTCTGGCAATGCCAAAATGACCACGTCCAATGTCTGCTCTGAGATTTAAGGCAGACTCTTAGCTGTCAGCTTAGCTCCTGTACAAAAGTTAAATACTATCAAAATACAATGGCTCAAGATTGACATTTCCCTTCCAAAAGCTACAGAGAAGGGGGTAGGAAGGAATAGGAACATAGCAAGACCAAAATTCAGAAGGGAAAGCATTAAATCCAGTAGTCCCATGTCCAGTATCCTCAGCAATCTGTGCCAAGTTGAGAATTCCAAAGGCTTGGGTGGCTCAACCCTATGGCACTTCTGGTGGTTGTAGCTCCCAGTTTTTCTCTCTGCTATGTTCTGCTTTCTCCTGGAAGGTTTCTTCAGATGATCCACATTTGGCTTCTCCAAACTTCTGGGGTCTCCACTACAGCTTCAGCTTTACAACCACAGCTTCATGCACTGCCCTGCCTGGGGCACACTGCCTGGCATTCCACATCTTCTGAAGTATGGGTGGAAGCCTTTCTATCCCCACAACTGTTGCAATCTGCATGCACTTAAAGCCAGCACCATGTGGATAATGCCAAGATTTGCCACTAACTGGAGCAGTATCCAGGCTTTTTTCTCTCTTGGTTTTGGGACAGAGCACCTACAAACAACTTCCCTTGGCTGTTGCCATTCTCAAACATGAACTCTAGTACAGTCTTCTTAAAGCAGCCTTTCACTTTCCCATTTCGAGGCTGCAAAGGGTAGAGTGCTGCTGTTTTTTCTGATGTCTTCAGGCCACCTTTTCTATTCTCCAGGGTTTTGTTTTGTTTTGTTTTGTTTTTTGTTGTTCCCTCTCAGCAATCAAGATCTCCTCCACAGCTTCACTGGAGCTTCCTTTTTTTAGCCAAGCTCACAGTGTTTTAAATCATTCTGTTGGGCTCTTTGCTTTAATTCTCAACATAGATCTGCAACAATGGCCATGACACTGCCTTAACACTAGACTGCCTAAAAGTTTCTTCTGCAGGATGAATTAGTCTACTGCACCTAGTCTCAGGTAAAGTCTCTGGATATAAGCAAAATGCAGCAACTTTCTACAAAGGCATATGACATATCATTTACAGTCCAATAGCCAATGCTGTCCTCAGTATAAATTTCCTAAGCCTGGTATTTGCCAGCAGTAATCCAGTTTTCTAAACTTTGGCCATAATCTTCCATCAGGTACAGCATAAAGCATACTAGAGCTGCTTGTTCAGCTGTTATCTCCAAACCTTCCCAAACTCTTCCTGCAAGCCAGCTCGAAATGCTCCAAAACCACATGGTCAGGTACAATCACAGCAAGTGACCCTACTCCTGGTACCAACTTTTGTCTCAGTTACTTTTCTCATTGCTGAGCTAAATTTGACATTAAAATTAAAGAAGGAAAGTTTTAACTAAGTTCTGGAGGTTTTACTTCATATTTGTCTAGCTCTGAGGCAAGGTGGAATGGCAGAGGAGCATCACAGAGGAAAAAGTTAGGGGCAGGCAGAAGGCAGAAGACATGCGGCAAGCAGAAAGCAATGTCCCTTTTATTTCATCCAGGTTTTTCATCTTTACAGTGAGTAGCACTCACACCCTTAATGTTTGAATCACATCCTTGATGCCAGCATCACACACCTTACATCCTGCTACCTTCAAAAAGGCCCCACCTATGATCATACAAGGTATTAGGGGAAACAACTAGATACAAGCCATTACACTAACCATCTGACTATGTGTCCATTAACATGTTTTTAATCTTAGTTTGAACAACATATCAGTTATATAAAGCTTTTATGTCCCATGTTCTTGCCAAGTATTGTAGCTAAGAAATATTATACCTAACAAGCAAAAAAGAACTTTTGAGTATATTACACTTACTTTCAGTAAACACTAATTTTACATCTCAGAAATCATGAGTGTGGGTCTCAAAGATGTCACAAGTGCATTCAATTGTTTTAACTTTTTATTATGTACGGCTCTACATGTTGGGCAGTCACATGCATCTGCCATTCCTGCTTCTTGGAAGGTGATGCAGAAGGATCCTTTGAGCCCAGAGGATGAATACCAGGTGGGACAATTTAGTGAGACACTATCTTTCATTGAAGGTAGAGGTGACAAGATATACTGATAGTCTTTAAGTGGGATGAGAAAAGATTTTTGGCTTAAGCAACTGGATTAATGATAGTGGTCACTGAGTATCCTGGAAGGGAAAGAACAACACATGGGCAGGCAGGCAGCGACAAGGGAATGATGAGTTTAGTTTTGATTGTGTTAAGTTAGAGGTGATACCTTGGTGGAGATGTCAGTTTAAATGCAGGAGTTTCTATGAGATACCCTGAAGACATATCTGAGAATCATAGTGCGCAGGAGGCATCCAAAGCCCTAGTATTACCTAGGGTCACCTTGTGGGAGTATGCAGACAGAAGAGAGAAGGGCAGTCGGGAATGAGCCCTGGGGATCCCCAACACCATTAAGTGAAATATTCTTATTAACTATTCCATTAAGACCAGAGTCTTTACATTAATTTTAATAGGCATATTTAATGATTGATGACACCAATTTTAAATTAGGAGCAAAATTTTTTTTTTTTTTTTTTTTTTTTTTTTTTTTGTCTTTTTGAGACAGGGTCTCGCTATGCAGTTCAGGCTGGCTTTAAGCTCACTTTGTAGCTCAGGCTGGTCTCGAACTCACAACAATCCTCCTGCCTCAGCCTCCCAAGTGCTGGGATTACAAGCATGCGCCACCACGCCCGGCTGGGAGCAAAATTTAAAAACTAATTATACTCATTTATCAAAACATTCTTTATGAATTTCAAATAATTCCCTAATGCAGTATATGAATATCATAATAACCCTACAATACAAAAGCAGTAATTAATGTTTAGATTGTGTTAAGTCTTAGATTCAGACTTTCATAGAAAATGATTGACAAAGTTCTTTAATCAATATTTATTGGTTACCCACATCACAGGCACTGGAATTTCAATTTAAATATTAGTTTCAAAAGGTAAAATTCTAAAATATTTTTCTAAAAGAAAATATAAGGTCTTCTCTCCTAATTATTTCAAGGTTAAAAAGTTTTTACTTAAAATTTTCATATTTTTTGTCCCTTGTTACCCTTTTTAAAAAAACATTTACTTAAGTTTTCATATTTTCTAAGGGGAATCAACAGATTATATTTTTCTAAATTTAAAAGGCTAAGCTTTTAGTGTTTTGAATTTGAAGGTGACACAGTGAATTTTCAAATGTACATATATAGATTAAAACATAAATCACTCCATCAGTGTAATCAAGTATATTGTTTAATAGATAGCAACTTAGGTGGCGCTAGCTAATAGCACTTTACCATTCTTAATTTTTACAACGTCCTACAAGAGTATGTCTCCCATTTCGCAGAGAGAAAATTCACACTCAGGATTTGGGGAATATTCCACTCAAGGAAGAGGAAGTACAGGAGCCAAGACTGGGATAAGGTCTGCTGGACTCAAAGCCTGTTCCTCTCTCCCTTCCTTTATCCTATACCCCGATGAAGGACAAGTGATAAAAGTTGGAGTGTAGACTAAATGTAGAAACACACCCCTGTATTAAAGACAATGTCATAATTCATTGGCATTGGATTCATCAGTTAGAACTTTAAAGCATTTTACTGTCATGTGAAGATTAGCTTCAAAGAAGTGTCTTAGTGGTGTTAAGTTTAATGCTCTGTGCCTAAATTAGAACTATATATCCTGTAAGTGTTAAATTGGCTTATGTCTCCTTCCTCCACAAAGGACCTGTGCTAATGTAAGTTTCTAAATATACTAAAGCAAGTGTCAGGGGCGGGGCAAGAAAATTGTTAGGGACATAAATTAATGGATTTTACTTGATACAAGTGAGTTATTAATACATGATGAGCATCAAAGGCAGAATGTGCTGTGTACTTAGGCAGACACCCAGGGCAAGGCGGCTGCCAGTTCACCCAGTTACAGATCATTCGTGTCCAAAAGTAGAATAGAAGACTTCCATGTCCTGACCAGAGGAGATAACATTACACTACCAAAATAAATCCTTGCCTACAAAAGGATAAACAAGAATCTGGGATGTGGAATTACACAGAAAGAGAATGCCCTAAGTCATGGTAAAGGCATGCAGGATTGCAGACTCACAGTGGGGTGAAAGAGTTACTGCCATGTTCCTTCAGCAGAGGACACATACTAAAAATTAGTTTCATTCCTATCAAGCTGGTAGCGGGAATCATGGGCCTGACGTTAGTATTCAAGATAGAGCAACTAGAATCGAACCAGAAACTTCAGGAGTAAAAGATGCCCTACTTAGCAGCTTGTCTATAAAGTTGATAGTGGTAACATAGGAAGTAATGTAAATGAAAATTGGCATTTGTAAGCACTATAAAAGTACGAGTTTTTCCCCCCTTTCTTCCTGCCTTCACTATAATGCTGCTTGCCATGATAGCAAAGGTTTTAAAAGTTATCACTGGCAAGGATTCCAAAACATCTAACATATCCAAAGGATACCAAGAAACCTACCTCCACTGGACAGTATTTATGAAGTCTGTCAGGTCATTGTCACTATTAGAGCCAAGTCAACATTAAGTGCTTACTGTATGGCTAAGGAAAGTATTCAGACTGCCTCATACCAGGAGAGCCCCACAGTGACCTCTGAGAGAGTGACAATTATTTTTCCATTTTATGGGTCATGAGACTGAAGCTCAGACATTAACTCAGTTGCTTGAGACAGCACAGCAGAAGATGACAGAAACTGCACTAGAAAAAGCAAGTGTATTTAATTCACAGAGGATAGACGTGAAGTGCAGGTGACTGTTCTTCAGTCTCTGACCCAAGACAAGGCAAGGCAGAGATACTCCCTCCTGGTCTCCCACACTGGCTACCTTAAACTGACAAGGAGCTCTCATGCTGTATTTCTCTTGCTCTTAAAAACAAAACAACCCTTAGTCCATGTTTAGTGATAAAGAGCTCTGTTCTTTGGGGTTTTCTGGATGAAGAGGGAATGATTTATAGATTGTCAGCTTCCAAGCCGTTAAATTTCACAGTCCCCTGGCTTTTAATTATCATTATTACATACTACTGAATGGATTAGGGCCTTTCCTTTCTGTTGCTAATACTGAGCTTCCAAATCTCCAAAGACTTTTCAGTACTGGTACCTGGTGTAGGTTGGAGGTTTCCTTACTGTATCCACTTTGGGGATCACTGCCTTCAAAATCACTTAAGGATTTTAAAACTACAGAAGGTATAGACTCAGTAAGAAGGAGGCTTTTCAGTAAATTGCTTATAATTTATGCAATCTCCATTTTTTGTTAACTTTGTAGCCAACAGCCCACCTTCTGTATTGGATGAGACCTCACAGTAGAGAAATCTGAATGTGGTACATTTGCAAGGCATTTAATTATTATTTTTAATTAATAATATAAGAAAAATACAGGCAATAAATAAAATATAGTCTTTCAAAAATATCTAGTGTTCTAAATGACCCTGATGCTGTATCAGACCAGGAAATTTCACAGTATTCCATGCTTATGCTCCTTTGAGCTAGCAAGAAGCAATCAGCGTTTGAGACTCCCTATTATCTCACTTCCTGGTATAAACACTAAGCTTTGGGGAATGGAGGGGTCTCTTCATCCTAGAGCTACTGCTGAGACAGCACAGTCTTATCACCATATTCCTCCCCTGCTCCTTTTTCTGTGATTTGTAGTAACCTCATTCTGTGTATTTATTCTGGATATTACTATGGACATAGTAATATCTGGGGAAGCAACTAGTCCCTAAGCCATACAAGTTAACATTCAAACTTCAAAGGCTTGTTGTGTTGAATGAAGGCTTGGTCTCCAGGGCAGAACCATTGGGAAGTGAAATCTTTAAGAGGAGGGCCTAGTGGAAGTTAGGTCATTGGGTGTACACTTAAATGTGGTAGTGGGATACCAATCCATTTCCCCATTGCTTTCTGGTCATGAGATGAATATAGCTTCTGCTATGATGTACCGTTACCTTCCCCACAGTGGCTTAAAACACTTGGTTTGGCTAGTTATGAACTACAACCTCCAAAACAGAGCCAATAACCCTTTTCTCTTTATAAGTTCATTAGCTCATATATTTGTTAGACTGACAGAAAGCTGAAACAGGAGTTGAGGATGGAGTATTATATGTTCTTGAGAAGATGAAAGAGATAACACGCAGTGCCTGAGACACAGTGGGCCAAGCACTCATGAGTTGCTTGCTGGGTTTCTTCCTTTTTTCTGTAAGCTTCTCAGAGACAGGATTTCCTGCTGTGTTTATCAAATACTTGAACAGCAAATAGGTCTTTAAATACCTGCCGAGCCAAATGCTTTGCTTTGCTATTATTTACTGAAGGGTTCTAACGTGCTTTGCATGTATTGACTTAATCTCACGATAATTCTGTATAGAAGGATTTATTCTCTCCATTTTATAGGTTAGGAAACAAGAATGGGAAATTAAGCCACTTTCTGGAGGTAAATTCTATTAAATAATAGAGTGTGGCAGTGGCACCAGGTCTCCCACTTCTAATCATCCCAGCTACTGATTCTTAACGGTAAAACATGTTTATTTTGAAACACATTGCTTTTCATCGTTTGAATTGATTTTATTTTTTTCTTCTAGCAATCAAGCAAGTAATTGCTTTGGCTTTTTCATTCCTTTAATTAAAAATTTCCAAAAGACAAATAGATTTCTGTGGCTATAAACTATAAATAATAGTACTACGCATGAAGAGCCTACTTTGTACCATGCTGCAAACTCCAGAGACCCCCACCCAAAAGGTTTCAATTTACTGGACAGTTTTGTGTTTTGTCTGATGGAGCTTCAAGTTGGCTACCAGCGCTGCTAAGCCCAAAGATTCGTGCTAACTGCCCAGCAGGCAACCACAAGAATTCAAGGAAAGCAAACAAGAGCTTTGTACCATGAGAAGGGTGAAAAATTCCAATTCTACCTCATTGCTCATCCATTTTTAGACACTTTCCAGTTATATTTCTGTTAAGCCCCATACATTTTAGTAATATTTTTAATTTTAAAACTGTGTCATGTCTCCAATGTTACAGAACTGTATCTGTTAAACTGAGCAACAGATTTGAGGACAAAAATAAATAATATATCGAGCAATGTTTAAGTAGCTACTCTTGTTCTGAAAATCTGTAACTTACATATCATTATGTGTTAGCCTATTTCTGTCATTGTTTCTTGGTTTTTGTTCTTGCTTCATCTTCTACTTTTCAAAATTAAAGAATAAAATTTAATACAAAAAAATTTTGTCATGTCAATCACCATCATGGATCAAAACTACCTATGCCAGGAATGACCTGGACAAATGGAAAACACATACTACAGGAGAAGGTTCATGAAAATTGTGGCCTATATACCTGCCTGGCAGTTATATTTCTAAGGTACAGTTTTTTATATGAATGATCCTCATCTCAGTTTGTGATAAGGACACAATTACATTATCTAAACAAATGAGAAAACATTTTGGTTTTTTTTTTTGGTTGTTGTTTTTTTTGGTGGAACCGGGGATTGAACTCAGGCCCTTGCACTTGCCAGGAAAGCGCTTATTCCAGAGCCATCTCCCTAGCCCCCAAATGAGAAAACAGAAGTGATTCAACAAAAAAGGCATGAATTTGTGTTAACAAAGTAGGTCTTCTGGCCCAGGGTTTCTCTTCTTATACCACGTGTTTGGAGACAGTAAGTTTAGAAGCAATTTTTGCATGGTTATTACTTGGTGAATAAATGTTGCATTTGTAGGGAAAACAGCAAGGCATTTGTTTAAAAAACTGAATTTATAATGGAGGGGGAAGTAAAAATATCCTTAAATATTAAGGCTGCTACACATTTCAGGAAAAGTACGTAACAATGCAAAGGAAAAGAGTGGCAGCATCTTGGCCATAATGCAAGTAGCCTCCAAATCTGTCCCAGCTGGGCAGACTCATCTGGTCCTTGCTTGGGGAGAGTTCTGGGTCCTCCCAGCTGTACCACTACTAGGCAAGTCATCCTTTTCTCCTTCTTAGTCACCAGTGTATTCTCATATGGAAAACAGAAATTCATTCTTTTGGTTGACTGAATGGTACCTGCCAGTAGATGTTGCTGCTGCATTGCCTCATTCAGAGGCTTGCACATGTAGATTTTGCTTTGTTTAAATTAACTTTTCAAGTCTTACATGCCCTTTGTCTTCTGATTTAAAGGATTCTGTTCTGTGATTCATGCTATCTCTCTATTAACTTCATCTTATTTTATTTGGCAGAGCATATCTGACAAAAAAACTAAAAATGAGTAGCAAATTTTACTGATCTTTAACCTTTTTTTTTGCAGTATGGGGGATTGAACTCAGGAACTTCTACTTGCCAGGCAAGTGCTTATTCTACTGAGCTATTGCCCTGGCCCCTCTTAACCTTAAATCTAATATATAAGAAGGAAAATGACACATTTTTAATCAAAGTATGCAATAATGACAGGTTTATTTAAAATTTCCAGTAGAGAAAACCCACTAGTTTTGGAATAAAAGTATTCATGTATGAGAGCATTAAGTGAATATAAAAGATTAACAAGAAAAAAAAAAACCAAAAAACCAAACACAGTACAAAAGAATTAAAAAAGTTTGAAATGGGTCTAAATCCTCATTTGACAGAGTTACTAGGTTTGGCAAATGATTCACCTGAAAATTAAAGCCTATTTCTGTCATGTAAACTCCATAAAAACTGCTTATTAAATTCAAGCACTCCATACAATTGGTATTGAAATATATAGGCAGTCAATGGCAGGAATTACTCATTTACTGTCACCACTGTATGAATTAGCCAGCTGCGTAACTGCTTTTTAGAGAAGATGGGACAGAAGAATGCCACAAAACAAAACAAAAAGGATAAAATCTCTAAAAAATTGAAACACAGCAAAATTCAGACATCAGTTTGTTTTTTCAGGGCAACAAACTTAATTTTTACAGTATATTCTACATCTGCAGTTGTCCTTTCCCTCTCCCCCCACCCTCCTAGCCCTAAATTCACTAGTCTACTCAATTCTTAACTTCCAAATATTCTGTACATACATATTTAGCAAAGAGCATATGCCTAGCATTATTCTGACAGCAGTATGGTCAGCATACAATTTTAGAAAGATTACTATGTATATCAGAAAGATTAACCTTTACTTAAAAAAAAACAAACAGAAACCATTACTAAACAAACAGCTTTAAAATATTATGAAAACCCATGAAAAGTTTGAACATGGGCTCTAAACCTGATAAAAACACACCTCAGAAAGACTATTAATGCTAAACTTCTGCTGAATAATGACCTTAAAGTGCCAAACACAAAAGCATCTCTTAGGACCATTTTTCTAATAGATAATTTGTCCTTGGCTTGGCCACCTCTTAACTATACACAACATCCTGCTACGAGTCTGGATTTTAGTTGATTTTACAATAGAATGTTACAATGTAAACTAAACAGGTTCTTGCTATCAATGGTATATTACCAAGGTTTTCAAATTTCTGAATCGAACAGTTGGTCACAGAGGTCAAGTATTATCAAGGCTCCTTTGTCAGCACTCCATCGTGTCTGACTCACCCATCCTTCAAGTACATGCAAGGCTCAATAGTTTTCAAGAGGCAGAAGCCTAAGGCCATTTAAGACACCGATGAAATAGGATTGTGAGGTGAACCCATTTGGGTGAGAACTTTATCCAGCCATTGGAGTGGGCCATGCAGGTGGATCTCAATCCAGCAGGGGGTGCTGGTCACATCCTGGCGGTGGTATTCTGCTCCCCAGCCCTAGAAGTAATGTAGCAGTGGTCACTAAATTTACTTAACTTGATGTTCAACTTCTTAAGTAAAAACCATCAACACAGTAAGAAACTGATTAAAGCTATGGACTTTTCCCAGAAGAAATATATACATGCACAAACATGCAATTTGGCAAGCGATCTCAAGGATACCTGGGTGTTGGCCAGCCAAAGTCTAGCATCCAGATTAAGAATTAGTCTTGGGAAATGCAAACTTTAATATTTTAAGATACATTATGAAATTGTTTTGATGAAGATTTTTTAATTTTCATTATTTCTCATACTATACTACTATTAAATTCTCACTTTATTATCAGCAAAAGAAGAGAAAGGCTACACATAGATCTGCTTCTTCCCTATTCAAACAGTCAATTTCAAGGCATGAGAAGGACCTTTATCAACACAGCCCTTTGATCTTTTAATCTCTAGGCAGAAACTGGCAGGGATACATGTAGGTAAAAATCCACCATGAAAGAGAGAAAAGTTTGCTACTGCACAGATATAAAACTTGCAGGCATGAATGAACAAAAGAACACGAAGTTCTGGGTAAGCTCTATTTCATGAAGAACATCAGAAAAGGTTGGGTCTTATTCATTTCTGCTACCTAACTTAGAAGAAACATCTGAATATGAGAAATTGGTAGAAGCTGTGATACTGAACTACATCTGTATGTATGTATACCATGTTGCTCATGCATCAATAAAATATTATGTTAATATGTAGGTCTGCCTCTATTAGCTAGCAAGTTCTTTGAATGGTGGTTCTAACTTCCAATATTCAGTACAGTCATGGTACAGAAAGGATGATCTACAAGTACTTGTTTAATTGAACTGATTTGGATTTTTTGGATATGGGAGGGCTTAAGGTAAAAATAGTATTTATGAAATATATTTTCCATATTAATGATCAAAAATGATCATCTTAAAAACAGTGTAAGATTGGGTAGTAATGTTATTAAAATGTTCCATAACATTTCTCCAAGATGTTGAGAGGGAAAGGGTAAAGTACATAGAGGGTAAAGTCTGATAACAAAAGACAATGCTGTAAAAAGTGTGTAGTTTCTTTTTTATTTTATGGGTAATATATATATAAATCCCTTACTATGGTAGCAGGAGTTTTTTAATAAGCTTTATCTTCAGTTCCCTAAATCCAGCTTCTCAGATATGTTTATTATATCTTGCATAACTCCCCAGCTAGTACATTATAAATATTCTTTATTAGTGTTAAGGTTGCTTTACTTGTATTATTCATATTGTACAAAAGTACAACTGCTAAAACTGACTGTGTAATAAATATGAAATGAATCTAAAGAGAAAGCCAGCACGCTGAGCACTGCAGCCATAAACCCTTCCAGAGTGGCCCCTCAGCAAGCAGACCCACCCAGGCGCTCAGGGCAGCAGCCACCACGCCTATGCCACAAGAAAAATGAGCAAAGATGCTCACAATGACAAAATGCTCAGCCAAAAATTAAACAGTGGATATCAAAAGTGAGTAAGAAAGGTATCTGATATACACGTGGCAATAGGTCAACCTCTTCAAGGGGTTAGACAAAAAGCCTAAGAACATCTCAGAGGTACCAGACTGAGCTGTAAAGAACTGTTGAATTATATTTTGAGAAAAGAAGTGATAAGAGAACATACTGAGAATTTGCTAAGATGATTCAAAGATGAAGAAAAAAATTATAAAAAAAGAAAGACACTTTTGATGTAGAGGATAATTAACAAGGTTCAAAATTATCTTTACTAATAAATACATTACCAAACAGGTTTAGCAACAAGTTAGGTGAGCTTCTGAAGACAGAACATAAAAGGTGATTGCTTCACCCCAGTATATAATTAGGTATGCTCTCAGTAACATAGGATAGTAATTTATCTTTCAGTATTCAGAGACAAGTTATTAGAAGTCACCATTTTATAAAATCTAATCAAGTACTTTAAAATTTTTAACTTTTCTTTCTTTTATTTTGGCAAACCAGGGACTGAACTCAGACCCTACTGAGCCACCTCCCCAACCCCAAAATTTTAACTTTTCAATGGTATCTTGAAACCCTTCATATCTCAGAGGTGAAGAAGGTAAAAAGATCAATTATATCAGTGACATCTTTAACCTTCTCTACCCCTAAACCTTACAATTTACTCTTGGAGCACATAACACCTATATCTTTAGGTAACATCTGACTAACTTCTGAATTATATTAAAAACATGAGTTGAGTTTACTGACCAAATAAAAATAATGTTCAATGTTATGAGCTTTTATTTTTACGAAGACATCACCTGCTTATTGCTGACATTGAAAGCAACAAATGTTGCCATCACACAAATACTACTACAAAGAATGAAAAGGAAGACATACCAATACAACTGCTCTCCTAAGGTAATCATATACTGAAAGCACAGGTTAAAAACATACTATCCCGTAATAGCATCATCGTAGCTAACATAGTGCTATTTGAATCAAGAAAAGGTGACTAAAAGCTACTGCTATGGACTCTTTCCATAAGTACTTCTACTTAGTAAGTGACATCCCTGTTACAACTGAAAGATCAGTGGACATAATACCAATAGGATACAGTGCTATACATGTAAGAAAGCACAGCAAAATGTGTTCAGCTCACACAACAGAAATCTACGCTCACTTACCTTCACAAAGCTCATGCGTATGGTGCACATTTTTGTGAGCTCATAGACTGTTTCGAAACCATGGTTCACAGACTGTGCCAACAACTGAGCAAATTCTTGATTGTTAAAAATTTTTAAACTACAACCACTAGGGATTTTGCAAACAGTGGTGGGATGAAATCCATGATGGTAGTTGCAGTTCCGACTTTGCACGAAGATGCTGCTGTCACTGAGGCATTCGGCATATACCTCCCCACCAACATAGTAAAGATGAACTCCTGCAGAAAAACAAAACAGATTATTGTCTTATAGATGAAAGGCATCTGTGCAGCTTCAACATATGAATATGCATTTGTATAGATTCAAACTTTGGCTAGTTAGACATTCCCTAAGTCCTATGAAACGGATGTCAAAAAGCATGGAAATAATAGAATAAAACTAATATAGTAAAAGTCTCTTGAAAATAATGTTGTAGTATAACAGTTTCAGCTGGGTGTAGTAGTACACACTGTAATCCCAGTACTCTAGGAGGCTGGGGAAGGAGGACTACAAAGTTGAGCCCAGCTCAGACAACTTCACTTACTATACCATAATAGCATCATCATAGCTAACATAGTGCTATTTGAATCAAGAAAAGGTTATTAAAAGCTACTGCTATCACAAAATTAAAAATATAAAATTAAAAATAAAAATTTTAATAGGGTTACACTCAATGTAAAGGACCTGGGTTCAATTTCCAGTATGAAACAAAAAAGATACAAAGCAAGCAAGCAAGCAAGCAAGTGAAATTACTAAGTACAAAAATTTCATTTTGGTTTCTAATGCCCATATGGTCATGGTTGAAAGTATATAACTCAGCAGGACAGCACCTGCCTGACAAGTGTGAGATAGTGAGTTTGAATTCTGGTAATCCCTCCTGCCCCTCGAAAAAGTAAGTGCAGTGTCACTCTAAAAATACCTGGGGATCCTACACATATTCATGTAAGTCTCTTGTACTTACTGTGGAGCTAAACTATTTGGGAAAGTTTAGAGAAGGGAGATATAGAAAAGCAGAGAGGGTGCTGCGGAGATAGCTCAGCCTGCTTGACAAGTACAAGGTCCTAAGTTTGATCCCTGGTACTCCCCCTGCCAAAAAAAGGAAAGAGAAGTAAAGGGGAACTAGGAAATCGAAGGTGAACAAAGTATTTCTGAGGGCTGTTAAGATATAAGGTCTAGTAATAAAAAATCTAAACAATAGAAAAATGCCTTAGTGTTCAAGGTAAGAGTTCACCAAGCTAGCAGCAGCTTCTGACTTGCTATAAAACCTGCAATTCCTAGGAGTGTAAAGATTCCATCTGACCTATCTTTTAAAAGAGGAACGAGGAAAAAACCCCTGGGGCAAAACCCCCACACCTCTTAGGCAGATTGTATGGGCCACCCAACACAGGGAATCGTACCCATGTGGCTTTGAACCAGGTATCTATAGGTATTGGCCATGCCACAATCAAGACTAAAAGAATTATCTCCTATGATTTTTCTGTAATTTTTTTGAATTTTTTTTGTGTGTGTGTGTCTGTGTGTGTGTGTGTGTGTGAAACCAGGGGTTAAACTCAGTCCCTTGTGCTTGCCAGGCAAGCGCTTACTCTACTGAGCTATCTCCCTAGCCATGGTTGAATTGTTTTCTACAGGAAGTTTATTTTTTGGTTTTGGTGCTGAGGACCGAATCCAGGACTTCTAGCTTGCTAGGCAAGCATTCCACCCCTGAGCTAAATCCCCAGCTGTGAATTATCTCCTATGAAACATGTGTTGGACAAAGTGCACACAAGGGTAAGCACCTCTGTAACAATTAAATAGCTGCTAAAGTACATACCCTTATTTTTTTTTTTTTAGCCTGACATAAGGAAAACTAAAATAAAGATTTTTCCCATGATTATAACTTTCACTTCAGAAAATTTAGAACTACAAAGAAGCAGAAAATTCCTTTGTTAGTGATACAAAGGTATTAACCATTAATAGCTTGAAATACTGCATTCAGTTTTGGGTATCATCGTATTGTTTTTCAAACACAAATATACGCCTGAATATATGGATGTAACAATTTATGTAATGATTTTTCCATTAGTGGACCACTGTGTTGGCAATAATTTTTTGTTGTAACAATGACATGATGAATGTCTCTGGACAACTCTTAATAACATTCTTACAACACATTCCTGGAAGTTAAATCCCAGGATCGATGGTTTCTGACTCAAGCCAAATGACTTTCCAGAACACGTGCTCAATTTACACCCTCACCAGCAGAGATGGAGAGTGCTACTCCCTTGGCCCATGCCAGTATCAAATATGAGCTTAAACAAAAGTAAAATTCCTCTAACGTATCGCTAAAAAGTAACGATTGCCTTTATCTCCTAGTGTAATAGCCACCTGTGTTACTCCTATGAACTCACTGTTTGTATTTCTTACCTATTTATCCCACCGGGGTTCTATATTTTTACTATTTTTTTTATAAACGGTGAATACATGCAGGATATAAATAATTTTTTTTTCTCATTTCCCTGGTAGTCCTTTGTCTTAATTGTGTTCATAATATATAATTTTTAACCTAGAGAAATCTGAAATTCTTTAGCCAAATCTTAAAAGTCTTTGTTGTTGTATCTTTAAAACATTTCTACCTCTCCCATCAAATCAATTTTTTCTTCACTTTTATCTTTTAAAAAATAATTCATCAGTCTATTTGCATACATATCATGTGGCCAAGGTTTCTTTTCCAGCCTGCTCATGAGTGAACTGCTACTATAGGACTATTAGAAGACTCTGGTACTTTGTTATGGGTCACTGAATCCTAGATTTTTATACAGTCTGAGTCTAACTTATTCTACTGCTTTGTCAACACCTATTTGTAGTTTTTATAATGCTTTATTAACCCCAACATCAGGAATTTTTGCTTTATTCATTCACTAAAATAATGAGCTATTCTCACTTTTTTAGCCAGGTAATATTGACAATACATTAATATATTACCCAGCTTTCAAAAACATGTTATAGTACCTTTTAAACAAAAATTCAATTAGGATACCTTTTTTTTTTTTTTTTTTTT